>KV425910.1:209757-221299 GCA_001632375.1 Exidia glandulosa HHB12029
CGACACCTAGAATCCTCCCCGATACAGCCCCAGATGTCGCAAGAGGCAATCCCCGTGTTCTTTCTCGGCGTCACTGGCTATGTCGGAGGTACGTAGCTGGCGCACGGCTTTCTCCTCGGACTAAGTGTCGCGCAGAGTCGCTTTTGAGCCGACTCGTGAAGCTGCTCCCGAATGCCCATATCACAGCTCTTATCCGCTCCGAGTCCGTCGTACCGGCTTTCAAAGCTGCGGGCGTACATGAGGTCATACACGGAAGCCACAAGGATCTCGAGGTACGTTCTCATCTACACTTCGAATTGGTTTGGCACTGATGTCCTACGTAGATTATCCAGGCGGCCAGCCGCAAGGCCGAGCTCGTGATTAACACTGCGGATTGCGACGACGTGGACCTCACCGCTGCTGTACTCGCGGGCTTGAAGGAGCGGTTCCAGGAAACCGGCCGCCGCCCGGTTCTCATCCATACAAGTGGCACAGGCGTTCTTGCTGACGCGGCGGGTGGTACTCTGGATCCCGCTGTGGCTGCCGCTGCGTATGATGTGAGCCGCATGAGCTCCCCTTGAGATAGGAGACTGACGGGGATGTAGGATGCGAACGAGGAGCAGATTAAGAATATCCCCACCACCGCCGCTCATCGGCCAGTCGACAATCTGTATGTCTCTCCGCGGGCAACAGTTTAGGTGTTCACCATGTGCAGGATCTTCGCAGCAGACCAAGCTGGTATCGTCGATGGTTGGATCATCACGCCGCCCATGATTTACGGCCCATCGACTGGACCTCTCCCGCGCGAGTCCATGGCAGTCCCAATTACGGTCAAGCTCGCTCTACAGCTGAAAGGATTGGTTCGTCTCGCCGACGGAACCTCGACATGGGATAATGTAGGTCTCGTCAGGGATATTCTGCACGGCGGTCTGACCATATACCAGGTGCACATGGAAGACCTTCTCGACGTCTACGAGCTCTTCATCAAGAACGCGTTGAGCGCAGAAACACGCGCCACACGCGCCCCGCCGTATTCCAGGTTCATCCTCGTCAGCAGCGACAAGTACACGCACGGCGAGCTGGTGAAGATCGTCGCCGACACCTTGTTCAAGCTGGGCGCTATCCCCTCCGCAGAAGTCAAGCAGGTGACCCTCGAGGAAGGTATCGCAATCCACCCCATGATGAAGTTTCTCGGCACGAACTCGTTCGCTATCCCGAGCAAGGCGCGAAAGCTGGGGTGGAAGCCGAAACACCTGAACTGGCGCGCCGACGTGGCAGTTGACGTCGAGCGCATCTTGAAGTCGCTGAGCAACGCGTAGGACGTGTGGCACAGTATCCTCGATCTGCAGAATCCGTTGTAATATAGCTGAAATGCGAGGTGTCCGACTCCAAACGAGAGACTGGTCCGCGTAGCGCCGTTCAGGCGATTGCTGGCCGAATGGTGAAAGCGGAAACCGGGAAAAAAAAAATCCTAGAGTATGTCGAGAGCCACATCAGAGTAATCAACACATGTAGAGCCAGAGCACAACGTTCACAAAGCGCTGGACACCGCCTTGGTTGAGCCGGAGCGCCTGGACCGAGTTCAAGTCGTGGAATTACGAATTCGACTCCGAGTCCAGCTCTTGCCTTTTACCGTCATGCTTTCTAGATTTTCGCGCTCATTTCTGCTCGTAGCGCTGGCTCTACTGGTTCTGTTCTCCCTGGCGCTATTCCATCCACCAAGTCGTACATATTTCGACCCTATCAGCGGCGCGGTCTTCGGCGAAGGCGGCGTCGAGCGCGACCTAGCCCAATACGCTGCTAAACCGGCACCCACGCAGCAAGAGAAGGTCCCGGAAGAGCGCATACCTGGTGTCATTATGCCCAAGCTCGCGAATGCCACTGCCAAGTAAAAATTTGTCGAAATGATTTGGCTATAACTTGACGACCACCCTCTGATAGGGCTGAACTTGGTCGCGCGACGTGGCGCCTAATGTAAGTGCTGAGAACATCTAGTAAGCCCTGGCTGACGTCTAGTAGGCACACAATGACATTACGATTCCCGGAGGTCTGTATCATCGCAGATCTGTGCGCTGCTGCGCTGACAGCTGTCACAGGAACCTACGCAAGACGAGCGCACAGCACTGAACGATTACTTCTACCTCATGTCCAAGCTCTATCCATGCGGCGACTGCGCGAGCCATTTCCAGAAGCTGCTCGCAGAGTTCCCGCCGCAAACGAGCTCGCGTAAAGCAGCATCCAACTGGTTCGTGCGCACGCCCTCGAGTCGGGCTCCAATGACTGACGCGGGCGCAGGTTGTGTCACGTACACAATCAGGTGAACGAACGCCTGGGCAAGCCCGAGTTCGATTGCGCGTACCTTGGCGACACATACGACTGCGGGTGCGGGCCAGAGAAGCCTGGCGCGACGAGCGTGCCGCTCTCCGAGGACGATGCGCTCGCCGTGCGCGGTGGATGAGCGTTGCTCTCTCGTATCTCCTGTATTTCTATTGGAGTGGCTTACAGTAACCTATGCGCGCAGTATACTATCATTCATAGCGACTTGATAATGCGCTCGACATCAGCTGCCACATCCGCGCCTCAACTCAGGATGTCTTGGCCTCCAGCCTAGCTTTCGCGTCCTGCTGGGGTCAGCGAACGGGTTCATGCCGAAGTACTTGTTCATGGGCGGGTTGACAGTCATGCCTTCCTCGAAAGTCACGCTTCACTTCTCCCGAGCGGATGGCGCCCAACCGAACGGTGTGCCGGCGATGATCTGCGTCAGCTCGCCTTGCGTGTGCTTGTCTCTGCTGACTAGGATGTACCTGGAATACGGCGAGGCGCGCGAAGGCCATGTTTCTGCGTCCAACGCCTTCATGATCAAGACTTCGCACACGGTCTTGTCGCCACGTCTGCCCGTCGACGAGACATGGACCCGCTGATCTGGTTCGCAGGTCGTGACACGTATAGAGCAAGCATCTTCGATGCTGACAAGGCTAGATTCATTGACGGATGGATTGTCACGCCGCCTACGATTTACACCCCCTCAAGCGGAGTAGTGAAGCGCTACTCCATCCAGATCGCCGTCATCGTCAAGCTTGCGCTTGCGAAGAACAAGGCTGTCTATCTCGGTGACGGGTCTGCTACCTGGGATAATGCGCGCTTGCAAGACGTTCGCGCTTGTATGATCTGCTACTTACGCGCCGACACTGGCAGGCTCATCTCGAGGACGTTCTCGACGTCTTTGAACTTGTGTTGGCACATGCACTCAAGCCTGAAACACGCGCCGCGACGATCTCGCCATACGCAAAGTTCATCCTCATCAGCGCCGGGAAGCATACGTGGGGCGAGATGACCCAGCTTGTTACCCGGGCGCCGGCGTTGTACAAGCACGGCGTCATCCCAACGGAGGAGACAGAGCCGATCACGTGGGAGGAGGCATCCGCACTCGACTGGCGCGCACTCCACGTTGGTACAAACTCTTTCGCGGTCCCGACGCACGCGCTTCATCTGGGGTGGAAGCCTAAGTACTTTAATTGGCGCTCGTATGTCGATGCAGATGTTGAGGGCACCTTGAAGTCGTTGGGAAAGCTCTGATGTAGTACTCTTACCGCGTTGTTGCAAACTTTGTGAAGGCCGATGCGAATGAGCGATACATAGACGCCTTACGTCACCTCAGTCGTGACAAGACAGCGCTGGTGTCAAAAGCGTCGCCGTTGGAGAAGACGATGTGCTTGCTGTGCGCGGCCGCTGAGCGTTCTCTTTCTTATATATCGCATTCTCATAGGAACGTTAACGGCTCGCAGAGTGATACTATCATAGTCTCCCTGGTAGAGCTTTGACGACGTGAAGACAGTCGATCACATGTAATACTATCATAAAGTCTCCAGAATGCGCTCAACGTCCTGTTCCACGTCCTTGCGCCAAGTGAGATGCTTCGGCGTCCAACCCAACTGACGCGCCTTGGTCGGCACCGCGAATGAGTTGGTGCAGACGTAGCGCAGGAGCGGATGGATGGCGACCGCTTCGTCCAGGGTTACCTGCTCTACCTTTGCTGTGGGTATGATACCACGCTTGAACAGGGCCTCGGCAATGATCTCCGTCATATCACCCTGAGTGTACTTGCCGCTGCTGACGAGGATGAACTTGGAGTAAGGCGAGCTCCGCGTGGCGCGGGTCTCAGGGCTAAGTGCTTTCTTGATGAACAGCTCATAGACATCGATGAGGTCTTCCAAATGGACCTGCGAAGCCCAAGATTGTCAATCGCAGTCACAAAACTTGACATTGCGTGCACTGACATTGTCCCAGGTCGACGTGCCGTCGCCTACACGTATCACCCGCTTCATCTCTAGTAAAAACTTGAGGCGGATAGGGAGCATCATCGTCTCCCGCGTGACTGGGCCGCTAGACGGGCCATATATCGCAGGCGGTGTGATGATCCAGCCATCGATAACTCCCTCCGCGTCTGCCTCGAAGATTCTACACGCACACTCAATTCCTCTGTACGACCAGTGTAAAGTAAACTTACAGCTTATCGACAGGTCGAGGAAGCCTTGTATCGGGGAGATTCTTGATGCGCTCCTCGTCTGTGTCCTTCAGCGGGCTGTTAGCTTTGCGTAGGTACTTCAGCACTGGATGAGCGTACATCATATGGAGCGGCGGCAACGCTTGGATCCAGTACGCCCGCCGCAGTGTCGGAGAGTACGCTGCTTCCGCTAGTGTGGATGAGGACAGGGCGACGACCGGTCTCCTTGTATCGGTCCTTCATCCCGTCCAAGATCGCCCGCGTCAGATTCACATCTGTGCAGTCCGCAGTATTGATGACGACCTCGGCCGCGCTGCTCGCTGTTCGAATTCTCTTCGCGGTTACGATCAGGACGGGCCCGCGCGACGGAGACGGAGATGTACGCACATCGAGGTCCTTGTGGGTCCCGTGAACGACTTCATGTACACCTGCCGCCTTGTAGAGCGGGATGGCGGATTCTGAGCGTATGAGAGCTGTGATGTGTGCGTGCGGTAGCAGCTTCACAAGACGATCGAGGAGCGAGCCTGTAGCAGCATATAACGTTCAATATTGATCCATATCGATCACCGCTCGCGACGTACCTCCAACATATCCCGTAACGCCGAGGAAGAACACTGGCAACGCGTCTTGCGACATGGTGGGGCGAACGAGTGCAAGGAGTCCAGCAGCCATCAGTCTTATATCAGCATGAGCTTGGTCAGCGTAGGCCGCGGCTGTGGCGATCGCGCCATTCGTTCTTCCTCTCAGGCCCGGACAGGCATTCAATGGATTCGGTGTCAAGGCCCAATGTTCGTGAAAGATCTCTCTCCCAGGCTCTAAGTCTGTGGTTGCGGCACACTGGCACCAATCCTCCCCATGCGGCTTCACCAGGAGCGAGTTCAAGTTCAAAAACGGATTCGATTCCTGAGTAGGTGTCTGTGGCAGTATATCAAGCCACGTTGACAGGTTCTACTATTGAATACGCACACCACCAAGTCGGAGTACGGGGAGAAGTGAAATTTAAATTCAGATCTTTGCATAATATAGTATAACTCACCAGATCCTCAAGCATCATGATGGACGTCGATTCTAAGGATGGTTTCTTCTCTGAACCTTTGCCCTTCCATACTGGGATCATCCATCAATCCCGAATGTTTTGGCCAGTTCCTACAGGAGCTACTGAATGCTCTTGCTCGAGGAAGTCATACTGGATACGTAGTAACTGGTCGCCTGGACCACACGAACTCTTGCCGCAGCCATCCTTCTCTCGGAGCGGTGTTTATCCACAAAGGAGTATGTATCTTCCGACTGGAGGACTGTCTTCTTGGCTGAGGCCATCGCGCTCCGTACTCAGGGACTTGGTGCGGGATTTCGCCGCACACCTGCGTGATTCGGTGACGTAAAGGACAAACATACCAGTCTCCGAGGAATCTGCGCATTATGAACTTCACCCTTATGACGATCTGCAAAGTGCCGCTGTGGTCAAATGACTTACGTGTTTTGTATCTCTGCTGCTGGATCAGGCAGTGCCGCTGCGCGACCGTCGTTGTCGCGGAGAAACATGGCAATGCTTAGACATTGACACAGCGTTCCGCAAACGCCGTTGTGCCTGCTTCGTCGAGTCAAACTGCCAGAAGTGAACAGGGGAGCGTCGAAGCTCTTGCGCTTCGCACGGCAGAAAGCTTCCCGCGCATCCAGGCACTGCGGCACACACATAGCAGGTCAGTTTCCAGCGCTCGTTCCAGTGGTCCCACCTGTGTCAAATATGAGCACCCGGGCGGTAGATATAAAATGTTCGTCAATCCCGGTCTGCTCAGCATTTATGCTTGGCTGCCGGCCAATCAGCCATGTGATGGGCGCGTTTGCGACCCCGCCCCGCGTTCCGTCTTCCGCGAATACTCCGACGACGCGCCTACAGCTTAAATGTCTGCGAACCCCCGCAGGATGCTGCTCTCCCCGCGCACTATCCCCCAGTCGCCCGTACGCCGTCTCCAGCCATGGTCGCGACAGTGAAGGACAAGCAAAACGACACCGAGAACATTATCTCGCGTCTCGCGGCTGAGGATGCGGTGGCGTGGTACCGCAAGCCCAACCTGCGCTTCTTGTACTTCATGCTCTTCCCAACGTGCATGGGTATCGAGTTGACGTCCGGCTTCGACTCGCAAATGATCAACGCGCTCCAGATTGTGCCTTCGTGGATCTCCTGTTCGTGTGCCGCATACCCGCTCCGACGGGTCGCTAATGGGCTGCTCAATCCCTCAGATTTCGATAACCCGCAAGGCGCTTTGAAGGGCATCATCGCCGCAGCCTATTCGCTCGGTGCCATCCTGTCGCTGCCTCTCGTCCCTATCGTAAATGACCGCCTCGGGCGCAGATGGTGCGTTACAGCTCCCTCGGGCGTCCGTGTATCCCGCAGTCTCTCATGGGTGAGAGTCTAGGTCAATCTTCCTCGGCTCCCTGGTCATGGTCCTCGGAGCCGTAGTCCAGGCCACTGCACAGAATGAGGCGCAGTACATCATCGCTCGCATGATACTGGGCTTTGGTATTCCAACCTGCATCGTCTCGGGCTCCTCCCTTATCGGCGAATTGGGCTATCCCAAGGAGCGCCCAATCCTCACGTCCCTCTTGTGAGTTTCTTTTTTCACCGTGCGGCTCGCAACCTCACTTGTCCGCAACAGCAACGTGTCGTACTTCATTGGACAAATTCTCGCTGCGGGCATCTGCTTAAGGACGAACCAGATTGTTAGCAATTGGGCATGGCGCTTACCCTCGGCGCTGCAGGCCATTCCATCTCTCCTCCAGATCGCCTTTGTCTTGTGAGTTCCAACGCTCACCGCGCTATCGTGTCGTATTGCTGATCACATGCCCAGCTTCCTGCCAGAAAGTCCGCGCTTCCTCATCTCGAAGGGACGGATGCAAGAAGCAGAAGACATCCTCTACACGTATCACGCAGAAGGCGACCGGAGCTCCGAGTTCGTCAAGGCCGAAATCGCGCAGATTCGGACCACCATCGAACTCGAGCTTGAAGGCTCGAAGCGCTCGTGGCTCGACCTCGTTCGCACGCCGGGCAAGCGTCACCGCCTTCTCGTCACGTCTGCTCTGGGGCTGTTCACGCAGTGGTCCGGTAACACGCTCATCTCGTACTACCTCGGCGACATCCTCAAGATGATCGGCCAGACGAGCAGCCTGTTCCAGCAGCGTCTCAACCTCGGCCTCTCCGCGTGGCAGGGCGTCGTCGCCTTCATCGCCGCCATGCTCGTCACGCGCTTCAAGCGTCGTGCCATGTACCTCACGTGCACGATCAGTCTGCTGCTCTGCTACATCAGCTGGACCATCTCTGCCGAACGTAGTGTAACAGCAAAGGACGCAGGGCATCCGAACCAGTCCGCGAACATTGCGGTCATCTTTTTCATCTGTGCGTGTTTGGACTTCCCGCATTGTCTGATCGCTTCGCTTACCTTCCAACAGTTGCGTACTCCCCGTGTTACAACATTGGCTACAATGCCTTGACATACACTGTGCGTACCGCCCTCTTCGGTCTGAGATAGTTGAACTGATGCTTCGGCAGTACATGGTGGAGCTTTGGCCGTACGCGGAGCGCTCTCGCGGCATCGCCATCTTCCAGCTCTTTGGCCGCTTGTCAGGCTTCTTCACCACGTTCGTGAACCCGATCGGCATGAAGAATATTTCTTGGAAGTGCGTACATCGACTCACAGTGTAAGTTTGCCGTTGACGGTTGGCCTATTTCCTGCGCTACAGGTACCTCATCACCTACTGTGAGTCTTCTTCGTCCGAGGAGCAAAGCGGCATTCTGATCGTGCGCTTCAGGTGTCTGGCTTGCTTTCGAGATCGTATTCGTCTACTTCTTCTTCCCAGAGACCTCGGGGAGGACACTGGAAGAGCTCGCATTCCGTAAGTGCTACTGTAGCTGCAACTTGCTCTGGAGCTAAACCTGCCTGCAGTGTTCGAAGACAAGGCGCTCGCCGAGAAGGTCAATGCCGCCGCCGATCATGCACTTCACGACGCACCCATGTCGCCGGCAACTCAAAACGAGAAAGAAATTCTCAAGGACGACGACGTCGTACATACGGAGAAGCTTCCTTCCCGTGTATAACGTACGATACTTATGACGCTCCAAACGCCTAAATGTTCAGATGCAGAAGAATTGCGTTGGATGTAAGTTTAAAGCTTCGAGTAACGCGACAGTAAATATTCAAGTATCGACAAGACCCGATTCACGATTGAGAGAGAGCGTTCAGCAATTCTATTCGAGGCGAATAGGAGTCACAGTCCGGCTTCAGCCGTCTTCAACCTTGCTCCCAACCTCAACCCCTCACGGAGCACATGCGAGCAATGGACGAACTCATAACTAATTTCAGTGACGCAAAAACCTTGCGCTGTGCCACTGGCGGCGTGTGCTCTGTCGCCTGGCTTGCTCGAGGCGCCCGACCACCGCACACTGACCGCGACCGCACCGCCGCCATTGTGAATGCTGTCACCGGCGGCGCGCAGCCCAGCGACGACCGCGTTCAGCTTACACGCAGCTGTACTCTGCTGTGCCGACCACCACCTTGACCGGGAATGACTCTTATGTCCGCCCACACTCGTGAGCAAGCAACTGTGCTGCCGCGCCGACCGCCAGCATGACCTCGAATGACTCTTATGCCCGGGACCAGACCGAGACGACTCGTATACTGGCAATTAGCCCCTAACGACCCCCCGGGGTCGTCAGGGGCTTCCTGTGCATCTCCGTTCGTAAAGCCGCAGTCACCACGGCTTTATAGCATCTATGACCGCCGGTAGCACCAGTCGAACCCTCGCTGGTGCGACTCCGCGCGTCGACACTGTACCCCTCTGGCCCTGGCGGTGACTGATTGCGACGTTCCCCGCTGTGTCGCCGTGTTCTGCTTCATCAACGCGCTTCTGTTCGTCGCCGTTTGCTCTGAAGCTGAGTTTCACGATATGACGAGGCGCAACGTGTTGTGTTACAACTTACGGGACAGTCTTCACTTTGTGAGTACAACAAATTACCGACTGAATCATACAAGTATACCGCTGACATTGTCCATAGAGAGGACTAAAAGAAAGTATTGCGTTCACGAGAGCGACCAGCGTGTCAAGGCGAGTAGAACGAAGTGTCCATATCAAGACGTAAAGGATCGTGCATCGCAATCTCTACTGCTCGTTCCGGGGTGCCCTCTTGGGGCCAACTCTTGGAGCTGCCACCGTCAGGCGCTGTGCACCGCCGTCAGCGCCAGGGAAAGCATATCGCGTAGCCCCAACTCGTTCGGCCGCGATCGTCTCGCTGGGACTGGGGTAGCGAAGCGGCGCGGTTGATGATGCTGGGGAGAATGCGTCGTACGGAGAGTGTGATTGACTCGAGCTCGGCGAATGCGCAGACCGACCTGGTCCCGACAACACCGAACCCGTCTGAATCTGGGCTGGCGACGGCACGAGTCGCGCAGGGCCGCTCTGGCTTGACGTGGGCGAATGCGCGTAACGGCCTATGCTTGACGACGGCGAGTGCACTGCGCGGTCGCCTCCGCTCTGGCTCGGGCGAGGCGAGTGCGCAAACCGTCCTGTCGACGGCCCACTCTGACTCGTGGACGGGGAATGCGTCGGCGTTGGACGCGTCGTCACCGTCGCAGCGGGGCTCGGGTACCGCGCGGGTACTTGCAGCGGACGCCGAGCACCTTGCATCGACTCTATGCTCGGCTGTGTCTGTAACGGCTGCGTCGCTTCAAGGGATGGTTGCGGAGTGGGATAGCGCGCCACCGCCCCCGTATCGTCACGCGAGCCAACACGCTCAGCGCGTTGCTGGCGCGGCGTGGGTGGAAGTCCTTTCGCCTGGACCTTCAGTGGCGGCGGCGCGGCGGGCGGCCATGTACGAGGATCGGTAGGATCTGCTTCAGTTTCAGCAATGTCGCGACCCCTGGCTATGCAACCCACCATGGGGCACGCGTGGCGGAGGCCCCGCAACGGATCGCATAGCCTCTTGTGGACCAGGAGTCGGCAGTCGGTCTGCTATGCGTTTCGACGACGACAAACCGGTCTGCGTGCTACCAGGGAGCGTTGTGTTTGACCCACTCGCATCCCCGATGAGCGCGACGCTTGACATCTCTGGCGGCGGTCCCAAGCTTCTCGGCGATGTCGCGCTTTGCGGCCATCCGTTTTCCGCTGCGTTTCTCGAGGATGCAGATGGCCATGGTGCAGGACCGGGAGGGCCGAAACTCGACGCTGTGTTCGGCGCCGCCGGACTTAGAACGGGTTTCCCAATGATCAGGCCTTCGAGACTCTTCCCTCTTGCGTGACCCATTGACCGATCCGCCCGTCTCTGCTTGGAGCGTCGAACGAGGCATGTTACGACGATGGCAACTATCAGCAGCACCGCGATGCCACCTATCGCTCCCGCTATAATCTAGCAGATCACGATGTCAGCTGCATTTCGCGCCGATTCGAGCAACTGGGGACGATGCGTACTGCGAAGAGTGGAACAGAGTTCGATTTGCTCTTGGGTGCAGACGTGGGACCGAGTACGGTACCCAAGTCCGTGGTCGGGCTTACTGCGGACGTTGCAGGTGCCGGTGGCGCGCCAACACCAGCGTCTGGTACTGTGGCATGGTGTCAGATCTTTCCTTACGCGCTAGCATGGAGCCGGGTACTCACATGCCGACGCTGCGACCTTTTCCGCGGCTGTCTCGTCGAATCCATCTGTGTCAAGGACATCATCGAACATCCATCGCGGAATGAGCGTGCCCGAGTCTACCGCCTTTGGATAGCTGGGCATATCAATCAGAAACGTTACTCGTGTTGAAGACGACGACCGCGACATACCTTCCAATGGAAATCTCATCGTCTGTACAAGCCGACCGCCATGCTGTCCATCTTCGCGCACAGGACGTGTCAAATGTGTGAAAATCAAAGCATTGTCCGCGTCAACTCACGAGACACTCTTTCCGCCTTGACATACCGCGCATGCCTGGATGGCGTTGAATGTCACTGTCGAGCAGGTCTGTTCCACATGTCGTTACCATCAACGTCAAAGTTGCCCGAGCGAAATGGCAAAAGCTTACGCATCTA
>KV425910.1:221709-260214 GCA_001632375.1 Exidia glandulosa HHB12029
GAAAGGACGCGTACATTCTGGGCTCGCGCGCCTGCGCACACCAGCGCCAATACCACGGCAAACGCGCACCGGGTCCCGCGCACCATTGCGGGTGGGAAAGAACGAAGGGAGAAAGAGAGAAAGAGGGCAGAGGGAGACCGGTCTCTCTGCACTGGCTGTACTGTTCCGGGGCGCTGCCAGACAGATGGAGGCGCACTGTATCCGCTCTGCGAGAGCGCGTCCATCAAGTCAGGCAGTCTCACATTTGGCAACAGGGCTGTGCATTGATATGCGTCCGCCCTGGGATCTTCAGGTGCATGTCGCTCTTGTCGATCTTGCACGTACTTCCGAATGGGGATATGAGTGATGCACCCACAAATGTCAGTGGATTATTCTATCTGATACTTGGCGTTTACGACGTGCTCGAAGACACCCGCGGCCTCGAAGCCTCCTAAGAGAAGGCACTGTATATGCCCAGCGAAGGACCTGAACCGCCCGGGTACCGCAGTAACAATACACTGCACACGCAAGTCTTCTAAGGGCCCTAGAACTGAGTTTCCGCGATCCGGTACACGAACTTTTCTCCCGAAATCTGCAGGCAGATCAGATCACGCGTTAGACAGACAGAGTAGGTACGCACCTTATGCTCCCGTCCGAGCTCCCAGCCTTCCTTGACGGCGCGCAAGCCTCCGGGGAGGACCTTGACCCTGTTCGGGATGAGCTTACCGCTCTGCAACATGGCGTCGAGTATCTCGTAGGTGATGTCGTTGACTTCCTTGCTCTCCCCGATAAGAAACGCGCGGGCTTGAAGGACCTTAACGTTGCCGAAGTCCTTCTCAGGGATGCCGAGGACGGAGGCAATGACGCCACCAGAGGGTGAAGTGATACAAGCAGCTGAGGCTTCGATAGAACCGTTTTCGGCAATCGCGCTGTGGCTATTTCTGAGCATGCGTGCTTTGGTCTGCGACTCGGACGCACTCGTAGACAAGGGACAAGTTTGGACCTGCTGCATTGCGGATTTTCTCAACGACGTCATCTGCAAGTTCTCACAGCTGTGATACGCGCAAGTGAGACAGAATGGGGGACTAACCATCGTGGTAGTCGAAGACGGCGCTGGCGCCTAACGACAACACGTAATCATGGTTGACGGGGCTTGCGGTCGAAAAAACCGTATAACCCGCCGCCTTCGCAAGTTGTATGGCTTGCGATCGTTCAGTATAGTCCATGCTTGCGTGGCTCGTACACACCGAATGCGCCACAACTCGAGCTGCCACCCCAAACTAAAAGAGACTCGTTCTTTGACGGGCCATCGACGAGAAGTTTGACGCCCAGAGGATTGATAAGGCCACACGCTGCTGTAATAAATCCGAGGGGAATTGTAGCGCCTTGTTCGTAGGTGTATCGCTCCGGAAGGTGGGCAGTCAGTGATTCGTCGGCGATCGACAGCGTTTGGTACGACCCGTGGCGCGGGGTCCGACGAGACAAGTAAGTGACAATCTATTGAGAAGACATTGAGACAAGAAGGCGAACAAAGAGATGACGTACGCGATCTCCTGCCTTGAACTTGGTGACCCCAGATCCAACTTTGACGACAGTGCCCGTCACGTCGCAGCCGTTAGTCCACGGGCTGAGCGGAGGCGTGAGTCGCTCTTATGATCCCTCAGCGATCTAGGACGCACATATCTGGGATCCAGTAGTCCCAGGCAAGTTGTTTCCAGTCCACAGGGTTCTGGGCGATCGCGATATTTTCGATGAGGAGCTCCATCGGCTCGAGATCGGGGACTGGAAACTCGAGGATCTTAAGGGACTCGAAGTTCTTGCGCTCCGTGATAGTCAGAGCCTTGGTGGTACTGTACTTGTCGCCAGACATCGTGGTAGGTGAAAGAGTCAGAGCACGGCGGCTATACGGCATCTGGATCTTCGTTGCCGGCGATGGCGACATGCTGGAAAAGAATTTTGCCATTGAGCCAAGTCCCAAAGTTGCTTCAGGGACCCAAACACGTGATTACAGCGGCAGTAGAGGCTTACTGAGCGAAAGTGACTACACCCGCAAGTCGAGCTGCTTTCGCGTCCTACCTTTCGGAAACTGCTTTAGCATCTCGAGCAGAAACAGTATCCATTTCGGGCCGTCAATGTAATGAGAAGGTATATCTCAGTTGTAGTAGTAGTAGTAGTAGTAGTAGAGAGTTGTCAGTATAAGTCGGCGTTACGTCACGGTGCTTACGTGTGCCGTATTTACTTCCTGAAGGCCGGCCGGCGAATCTGCGCATCTCGCCCTCTCGCCATGTCCAACTCTTCGACCTTGTCTACCGACACCCACGCTGCTGGCGACGACGTTGTTTCCACGTTCTTTGAGCGCGTTGCCGGCAAGACATGTATCAGCTTTCACCCCTCGACTTTCTTGAACTGAACGCTGAGCAGAGTCGCAGTCCTCGTCACCGGCCCCAGTGAAAACGGCATAGGCGGCGCGACCGTTCTGGCCTTGGCTTCGGGGAATCCTCACACCATAATTCTAGTGGGACGTAGCCCTCTGTCTCTGGCTACTATGGCGTCGAAGATATCCCAAGTTAACCCCGCGATATGCGTGCACATGTCCATCGTCGACTTTGCCTCGCTTCAATCTGTGCGCCACGGAGCTGCAGCACTACTCAACGATACTTCTATTCCTCGTATCCACACTGTCATCAATAACGCTGCCGTAGCTGGCGCACACGGGCGTACAGCAGACGAAATCGAAGCACACTTACACGTCAACGTCGTCGCCCCATTCTTGTTCACCAATCTCATCATGCCAAAGATCCTGAAATCTGGCCAAGGACGGGTGATAAATGTTACAGACCCTGTCTATACGCAGGCTCGACGCGACTTTGCGAAATACGACAGTGTACCAATCAACTTTGATCCACTTCTCGACGGCTATGCGCTCTCCAAACTCGGTTCGGTCTACTTGACGCTTTCGCTCGTCAAGCGCTTTCAATATCAGGGCTTGAAAGCATTCTCGGCCGAACCTGCTTCCCGTATGTTTATCCGTCTCACGAGTGCACTCGCTGACTTTGGAGGCAGTTGTTCTGGGGACTCGCATCGCGATCGGGAAGGGTATCACGCGCAGTTCCGAGACGCACACAGCCCAAGCTCCTCAGCAAGCCTGCACATCCATCCTTACCGCCGCCTTAGACTATTCCACTCCACAAGGCGCATACATAATCGACTGTGTCCCTTCGCGTCCTGCCAAAGTCGCCCAAGACGTGAAGAAGGCCGAGGCGCTATGGGAGATATGCGAAAAAGTCGTCGGCCAGAAGTTCGGACAGCGCACAGACTGGTGTATATTCGGCGCATAGTGAACAGCGCTTTTTCATAGACTTCCTCGGAGTTCTTCCCATCCAGGATTGTTCGTAGGGATACGACCAGGTCCACCGGAGAATGACGCGAGCTGTACCAGCTGCAGGCTGGGGATTTTGAGGTCTGCCGGCTGGTCGCCGAGCGCCCACAAGCTCACTGCGACGGTGTTCGTGCCGTGCATGTCGAGGATACCCGGGTGGACTGGGAAGGTGATTTGCGGTCCTTGATTCGCGATTCGCTTTCCCATTTGCCAACCGTTGACATAGAGCTGAGCTATCCCACGATGCGCGTTCACGTTAGCGACGGCGTTTACGTCTCATCATCGATAAAACGCGCCTCTATACTGTCCAGGCTGAGCTGCGAACTCGAAGGCAAGTGGTACGTCGTGGTCATTGGGAATCGAGAGGTTAAACGTCGTGCGGAACCATCCGACCTATGTAAGTGCTGACTTCAGTACAGAGTTGAGAGATAATACCCGCGACGTACCCCTGGTGCGCTGATTCCTAGCCACGGCGTACGTTTCTCCCAGGCGACATTGTTGTATCCCGGCAGATGCCATCCCATGCGCTACCGTGCGCCAGTCAGTCAGTAGAGGTTGACGACATCGACGACGTGGCTCACTTCGCCGAACAGTCCGCCTGCGAAAGGTCAGGCGGCGGACAAACAACCAGATATGAAGTAGACGGGACGATACCTTCATTCAAAATCTTCCTTGTCTTGTCGGGGAAATCTTCTCCTTTAAAGTTGCCAGCGACCTTCCAGCTGGTGAACTGCGCTTCGGTAGGTCGCCCAACCAAGTAGTATCCCTGTATCCCGCGCGGTAGTTGTATGTCACGCTGGCGACCGCCAGGCTGAGTGTGTGATCAGTATTTCTCAGACGCAATGGAGACGGTACACACCGTACAGCATACAATCTGACCCGCGAGGTTATGACCCATATGACTGCCGGTGTAGAGCGAGTAAGTCGGACAAGATCAGGCTACTGGACACTGATACGCACTCTTGTAGCACAGTGACGTAGTTGTCGCCCGTTCGTAACATACCACTGGTCACTGGCAGGGACAGGTTTGCCGTCATGACCGTCGTATCAGTCGCGCCGAGATACACGTCGTTCAACCATACAGAAGCGGCGAAGAACTGTCCGCCCGAAATCGACAGATTCACGGCAGTCGGTATCGAGAGACTATCGTCGTGCTCGAACCTTCCTCGCCAGACAAGGTTTCCAGACTGGTGTAGCAAAGTTACTCACAGAAAAGGACGCGCGAGTCAAGAATGACGTACGTGAAATCCATAGTCAGAGCCATATAGCACAGCCGGACCACCATAGTAGGGTGGGAATGGGTTGGTAGTCGTCGTCTTGTTCGCATCTACCATCCCGGATGCCTCCTGTGCCTCCTCGCCGAACAACGGCGAGATTTCAGGTAGAGAGTCCGCGAACCTCCACGTCGCCTTAGTGAGGTCGGGAAGTGTCCACGTCTTCCTCGGCCCTGGGAGGACGGCTTCGAGTATACCAAAGCGCGAGCGAATGCTACCGTGCACAAGAGCGCCGTTCCATGTAATCGTGGTAACGTGTTTTGGAGCGAGGATGACGAGACGAGTCGTTGAGTCCAGATCACCGGCGAGGGCGAGCCTGCCTCCCTGTAACGACGCTGTGCGCACAAGATACGGTCCCGCGACGAGGACGGGTGTCTGAGCACCGAGATCAACGAAATTAGACAGAGGACCGCCGACTGGGGACGGTATGGTCGGCATCCAGAAGCGTGTTGCCGTGTCGTAATCGGCAATAACGAGCAGCATCGGCGTCGTCGCAACACCATTGATTCGAACTATTGTCATTCCAGCCGCCGGAGTGAAATTGAGGATTATTGCGTTCTGCAGCAACGACGAGTTCTCATGAGTACTCGTGCCTTGGAACGGTGGGAATGAATGCCTTACATTTGCGAACTTAGTCGTCAATGTCGTAGGGCCGGTGGAGGCAACATTCGGGTTCCGCAAAGCAGCGAGGGCGACCTCAAAGGTCTGACCCACGGCACCATATACGACGAGCACATCCGTGCCATCGATGACGAGATTAGAGAACAGCGCCGCCGTCGAGTATACAAGTCGAGAATGGGCGCCGAACTTCAGGTTGACGCTAGAAGGTGGTGTCAGTCCATTAGACGGTACACGGAAGATTTGAACGAACGAGGTTACTATAGAGTCACGGCCTGCTAGAGTAATCGACCCTCCAGCTTGGGGGACGGTGGTTCCTTGACCGACGTCGAGGCGAAACTGCAGGGTGCTCCTGTGAGACTGTAAGCCAATCAGAGGTATACGACGAGCGCATAAACATACGAGTCGTTCGTGACCTGATGTCGCGAGATGAACCATTCCGCGCCGGTGTCAGGGTTACGCAGATGCGTCGTATTGATACCAATCTTCGTAGTGTTATCCTCGCCTGAAAGACGTCAGGAGCGAGTAGAACAGGCGTGGCCGCAGACTGAAACGTACTGATGAAGTTGGTTTTGCGGAAATCCGGGAAGCTGCGGAGGAACATCGACTGTAGTTTGAGTTCCCCATACTTGTCAATGAGTTGACGGGACTCTGAGATAGCGGCACTGTAATCGTACGACGTCACCGCAGCTGCACCGGGTTCAGCTTGCGAAGTCGGCAGTACGGTAGGCGTACGTGGATACGGCAGTTGACCCCAGTTCGTGCCACCCTGCGTCTGATGAGCAGTTTGTGGAGTGTTAATGCGCGGACGTACAAAGACCATATAGAAGTTCACCGCAGTGACACCACTCGCCCACAGCTGGTGGTAGTACACCCGCTGGAAGCTTCATTCGCGTCACGGTCAGCCATCGACCATCGAGGCATTTTAGGAAAGCTAAACGCACTTGACTCCCGTGAGCTGGTGACATCCTTCCCGCCTGACGGAACCCCACTTGTCGAAGGACCCTCCCTGGAACCTGTGGCGCGGGACTTCAGACGCGGAGCTCACACCGCGTGACACGCTGCTCCGTACTCAGGAAAGAAGAACGGCGACTCTGGGTTCACGCTCTCGTGGTACGGGCGCCATGCCGGCGAGGGCGTATCGCGCCAGACGAGCGGGTTCGAGCAGTCGAAACCTGTACGTCGTTTATTCATCACACATCGCACAGGCGGAGGAGGACACGCACTGACAGGATATGCGTCGATGCCTAGTAAGAGTCGTAAGTAGGGCATACAGGATACCATGAGGACGAACCATAGATGTTGACATCGTTGATCAGGTTACGGAACATGCCAGGATCGTTGTCCATGGTCGGGATGACGACCCCGAGGTCCCGATACGTTTTCGTCAACTGGGCAAAGTACTCCGAGATCCCGGCTATATAATGCATAAAGATCGAGTGGTAAATGAGGATGTTTTACTTACGGCCGTTGTAGTACTCGTTTTCGATTTGTAGCAGGATCACAGGCCCACCGTTGGTCACCTGGTTTTTTGCAATGATCGTCCCTACTGCAGTGACCTTGAAGCGTATCAGCTTATGCAGATTATCACAAGATGCTCAAATCACGTAGTCTTTCCAAGCCTCCTCGAAGAGCGTGTCATTGCTTCGAAGTTCGCCGTTGTAGGGAAACCATGTATTACGATCCGGCAGAGTCAGGACGTGTCCTGGAACGCCGCCACCTGTAGTTTCGGCACTAGAACGAGATCATCAGTCGTTGTAAGAGTCACAAGAAGTTGAGCGTACTTAATGTAGGGGCCTGGCCTGGCGATGACGAATATCCCAACCTCGCGAGCGGCGTCAAGGAAGAGCTGGAGGTCATTGATGCCTTCCAGATCCACAACGCCTTTCTTGGGGTTCATGAGGGCCCAGTGTGTGTAGATGCTGACAGCGTTCAATCCAGCGGCTTTGAACTTTTCGAGCACGTCCTTCCACAGAGAGGGAACGGGCAAACGCCAAGGATGCATCTCGCCGCTCTGCAGGAATATACGCGAGCCGTTCAGGAAGAAGCTGTGCGGATCCCATCCAACGAAAGACGAGAGCCCAGTGGTGTTGATGAAGTCACGAGCGCCGAGCAGACTAGAGACCGAAGTGTCGTCCGGACGCGCGCTGGCTTGCGCGGACCAAGCAACCACGAACGCTGAACACCACCGCGCAAGACGCATGACGATGCAAAGATAAACGACATGCTTCGCCGTTGGGTACAACTATATACGCCAGCGTGGAGAACTCGAGGGACGGCGGCCCGGTCAACCCGCTCGTCCAGTGACCGTGCGCGGGGAAACAACGGAAAGCCCTGGATGCGTGACGCGCCTGTAGTCTGACGAATGAAGAAGCCCAGAGTTTGCGCGGGTCGGATTAAACCTTGCGGGCTGTGGGTCGCCACCGATGTACAAATTGAAGTCCAAGTTGCGACCGGCATCATCCGCACCTTGGATCCTCCTTCTTATCATCGGCATTCCGCTCTATATATTTGCAGCTGTTATGGACCACACCAACTCTGCTGGACGTATATCGTTCCTAAGGCGATATGACCAGGTCAATCCGGCGCGCCCTTTTCGGAACTACATACCGGTTCCGTCTGCAGAACGTGACCGCCTTGCCAGTCCTTATCGCCGTACACTTGTTGCACTACTGGTATACCAGTCTAGCTCTAGGCAACTACATGAGCAACACTCCCCCCCCCCCCCCCCCCCCCCCACCCCCCCCCCCCCCCCCCCCGGGGGTTCCGGTTGAGCTACACAACTTCCGGCGCGTCTCCCTTTGTTCTGCAGCCAAGGATGCATCTACGAGCATCTACGTCGCAACGGGCTAACATCCTTCTCCTGCGGCCATGGAAACGCGTTACAATGGGTGTGTGCCTTCTTGCGCAGCAGATTCGGCGTCGCCTGTTGTTTCTGGCGTGGGAGCGAAAGACGCGATGCCACGAACAACAGGGCGATTATAACGTGTTGTCACTTCCCGCACAGGTACTTACAATAGCAGCCCTTTCGTATATATGTCTGCTCATTCTCATTCGTTTTTCGGCATTCCATGATGATGGCCCAGAACATCGAATCCACTGGCGGCGCGCTCTCTCTGACCTTCCTCGGCACCTCGTCTGGCAGTGGCCCATACCCCTTGCGCAACTGTGCGGCGACGTCGCTCAACCTTCCGAACGAGTCTTGGCGTACGTTCAGCGCTACTATCCACTACGCCATTGCTGATGTACTTTCTTCAGTCATCGATTGTGCGGAGGGAACACAGCATATTATGATGCGTGTCGGCCAGCCCGGGCCTTCACCTGAGAAGATTACGCGCGTCTTCATCACGCGCATGCGAAGTACGTGCTCACTCCCATACGTCCGCCGCGTACATGACCAACATCCACTCGAAGTCGACCACATCTTCGGACTTGTGCCCTTGATCCTGACAAAGATGTACGCGCCGAGGTCGAAACACATGAGCCAACGCGAGGTGCGCCGAATCATACTCTCCGCGTCTTTCGCCTCAACCTCTGACCGCGAATCCTACAGACTCGCCTTCGAATCTATGGGCCGGCCGGTCTTCGCGCGTTCGTGCGCAACAGCCTTAGCATTACAAACACGGAGCTGGTGGGCAAGTATGAGGTCATCGAGCTCCTGAGAGCTGGGGAGAAGTACACACCGTGCAACAAGGAGGCGCTTCACATGAATGAGGCACTGGGACGCGACATCATCGCCAATGCGGACGGAACCTGGCCATCGTTCGAAACCACTCCCGACGGCTGGATCTTGAGCGCCGGACCGCTTGTTACGCGTGCTCTGGGCAGCACCTCAATGGGCTTCATTTTCCAAGAACCAGATGTCGCGCTCCCACCCTCTAAGGACTACTTGGCTCTTCTTCACTGTGTCGCCGAGTCGCATTTCCCGCCTGGCATACGCACTCACGCCGACTTGCTCAAACAACTTCAGCAAGGGAAATCTGTCGCACTTGCTCAGGGCCGCTATGTTCTTGATCCATTTCCTCGTCTGCCCGGTCGCAAGGTTGTCGTGCTTGGAACTACCTCAGATGCCAGTCCTTGCGCGGAACTAGCTCAGAATGCGGATATCGTTGTGCATGAGGCGACCGTAGCTCCCATTCTCCAGGAGTGGAATGGCGCCTGCCTCATGTTCGACGAGAAGAGGACCGCAAAGCATGCGGTCAAGTTTGGCCACTCTACGCCGAAGATGGCCGGAGAGTTCGCTCACAAGATCGGCGCGCGTCTTCTCGTCATGAACTACTTCTGCGTCAAGTAAGTTCGTCCTGACTCTACGTATTAGCGCGACTAATGCAATTTCAGTCTGGGAGGGATCCCGCAGGAAGGTAACCCAGTTGCTATTCGCCGCTGCAAGGAGAAGATGAAGGAGGTCGAGCGCCAGGCTGCGACTGTCATGGACTCGGATGCCGTCGCAATTGCCGCTGAGGACGGGCTGGTAGTCGACATCCCACTCAGGACCGTCGCGGAGCATGGCACAGGAACTCGAAAGGCACCTTCAGATTCCTCGCTTACGGATGGCTTCGAGCGGCTCGAAGTCGGGAGCGTTCACTCCAACGATAGCATCGGAATTGTGAACCTGCCGGGAAACGTGAAGGTTTGATTTGGGTGTGATCATTGACATGAAGCCTCGATACATCATACCGTTGTGCCCGCCTGAGACCTTGTTGTATGACGTCACGAACTTACGAATACATATTCTTGAAGAAGCTGTGAGAACAACGGTGCGCACGGCGCAAGACGAGGAGACCGGAGATTCTGTCGAGTCGTGCGACACTTGACACCCTTCGGATGAGGCAACGCCGGCGCCTCCAACGCTGTTGTCATACAGTATTAGTGACGTGTGTGGCGGACGGGAAAAGAGCTATGTCCTGAGCACCACGGATTTCAATGTACTCTACGGGGCGTGAGTGCTGTGTACATATTGCAATAAGGAAATGGATTGGATCCGGTCAAGTTGCGGGTCCGGCCGCCACGGCTTCGTCCGCTCCTTGTCTCTTTCCTCCATCCATGCGTATCACTGAGGACACGCACGTGACTTTTGCACATACCTTCTTTCCTCTCAACCGCATTGGTATTGTGGGTAAATCGCACAGCAATTGTGTTCTTGCCCAACAGTCTGCCTCTCAGTCTTGACCGTGATGCGATCTCCGGACTGTCCAGCGTTAATCCTGCGAAACATCTCAGGTCCTAAGCCTCTACCCAAGCCGAACTGAAGCCGCCGACTGTCAGCTTCCCGGACTTCCGGTTACAGGCTCATGGATTGCTCTCGCACGGTCTGTGCGCGAAGTTGCACCGCACTCAGGTCTTCGTGTTCCATGAGCGCGGCCATGGTGACGAGTTACAATAGCCATACGCCTTCTTCCGCAGCACCTTCGCATCTCGAGTATTGTTCTCTGGCAGACACAATGGCACGAACAACAGGGTGAGTACAACCCCGTTGTAACTTCTGCACAGCTTTCACTTACTATAGATGCACCAGTATTAAAATCGCTCGCTCGCGCTTCCCCGTTTGTCTAACTGCACCATGACCACCTACGTTTCGCCCAACGCACTCTCGTTGACGTTCCTCGGAACTTCGGCGGGCAGCGGACCGTATCGCACGCGCAACTGCTCCTCGACCGCTCTAAATCTCCCGAAGGAATCCTGGCGTAAGCCGTCTGGACCCCTTGTGCTACATGCGCAGCGCTCATCTCCACTGCAGTCATTGACTGCGCCGAAGGAACGCAACAAATGATGTTGCGCATCGGCAAGCCTCTCCCCGAGAACATTACCCGGGTCTTTATTACTCGCATGCGCGGTGAGCGAGGCGTTGCGGCAGAATCAATGCATCTGACTCCGGCTTGAAGTGGATAACGTATTTGGGCTGGTGCCGCTCATCATCACGCGGATGTACGTGGGCACTCGGAGGTCAGCGCACGTCCAGCAAGACGAGGTGTGTCTTATCGCTTCCTGTCCCACCGGACTCTCACCCGTATATGCTGCTCGCTCTCGACAGGTCCGTCTTTGCATCTACGGGCCTGCAGGATTGCGCGAGTTCGTACGTAGCAATCTAAAGGCTACCAACACGAAGCTTTCCGGCAAATACGTGGTGCACGAGTTACTCCGCGCAGGCGAACAGCAAACGTCCTGTAGCAACGAGGTCAGACATGAAAACGAGGCGGTTGGCTTGGATATCTTCGCGGGCAACGACGGTACCTGGTCAGGTTTTGAGGCCCATGATGGTTGGACTATCACCGCGGGCCCCGTTGCAACTCGTGACTCAGGCAGTCCGTCTATGGGCTACGTCTTTCAGGAACCGTCACGTCCGCTTCCGCTCTCAAACGAGTACATGGGACTTCTTCATAGCGTACCTCTCAATCTGCTTCCTCCGGGTATGCGGACTCATGGCGACCTTCTGCGTCGGCTTCGACTGGGGACGCCTGTATCTGTTGCAAACGGGCGGTACATCCTCGAGCCTCTTCCGGACACTCCAGGTCGCAAGATAGTTATACTTGGCCCGACTTGCGACGCGAGTCCTTGTGCAGAGAACGCTCGCAATGCCGATATTCTGGTACACGAGGCAACGGAAGCACCCATGCGTCGTACCTATCGCAAAGGGGTTGCTTTCTATGTCACGAGTCGCGAGGCGAACACTACAAAGCACGCGATCAAATGGGGACACTCTACTCCGAGGATGGCTGGCACGTTCGCTAAACGCATCAATGCCCGTATTCTTGTTATGAACTACTTCTGCGAAAGGTACGTCGTTTTCTTTTTCACTTGACTTGAACAGCAAAGTCTGAGCGTTTCACTCAGACTGCAAGGACTTCCTGATGACGACGACCCCGATCTTGTTCGGGACCGCAATGTCACGCAGAGGCGCACGGCGAGGATGACGGAGGTTGAGCGCCAGGCAGCGCTCGCCATGGACCCTGATGCGATTGCGATCGCTGCCGAGGATGGTCTGATCCTCGACATTCCGTTCAGGACGACGAAGGAAATTCAGACAGTCCATGGAACCCACGGCATCTACAAGGATGATTACGTCTTGAAGCAACTCTCGGCTAATTTCGAAGGGCTCGAGGTGGGGAGTGATTCGGGTGATGATAGATTTTGAAGGTGCCTGCCGGTGAGAATACGGAGATATAGAGCTCTCAATTCCTAGCAGGCCCAGCGGCTCTGCACATTTACGACTTTCACGAGTTTCTCGAATAAATGTCCTGTTCACCACTCGGGTCTGCATGCGCATGCAGCGTCGGAAGAGTAATGCGACTCCGGAGCGACAGACGCTTGCGGTGCTGGCACGGAGGGTCGTGACCGTTCCTCGTGGCCGTGAACATCGTCTCACAAATCGCCGTACGACTCCGTAAATCACTCTATTTTTGGCTCGACCCAGCTGCATAAAATCAGCCTCCCTTCGGAGTTCCTCCTCTCTTTCATTCCTTCATCTTCGCTTGTGTCCTTGGGGCCTCGGACTTCCCGTCTGTTTATCTTATTTCGCTATGCACTATCGCGCGCTACTGATCCTTGCAGTCCTTCTCCCGTCCTTCTCGCTGGCAGCGCCACTGGCGAAGAGGCAGAATCCTGCCTACTTCAATCCGTACGATAATGGCGGATCGCTACTCAATATCGCGACGCAGGATAACCCTCAGCTTGGAGAGCCCCTCAACGTACGTCTTCATTCAGCTTCTTCACGGTTCATCCTCATGATACGCAGGTTATCATCTCGGCGAACAGTTCGCCGGACGTCCTGACGGAGAAGGGTTTCCTCAACTACGTCCGCTCGCTCGGCATGTCCAACGAATGTCTCAGTGAGTGTAATGGTCGGTTATGAGACCTCATAGTCTTACGAGCACGACTACTGTAGATCAGCATCAGGGCGCGCCTCAACTCGCCAACCTCGGGGACGGCGCAGGGAATATCCCTCAAGAAGCAGAGTATCGCGACGACTTCGGCGTCTCCATATTTGGCCTCGGGTGGGTATACTTGCTGAGCAGTCCTGCATTTCAAGCTTTCAAGTTCTAACCCCACGTCATGGCAGAACATGCCTCGAGTCACTCGTTGGAGGCAACCACCTTCGCGTGTATCGTCAGTCTGGCGCAGACCACCCGACAGGCGCTCTCTTCCTCGCCGTGTCAAAGGAAGAGGACCTTTCCGAGCATCACACGATTTCTGAGGACGGGTACAACGCCGGACGTGATGAGCTCGCCGATCGCGCGTCCAAGGGGACCAAGCACGACGGCGTCCACTACCAAACGACAATAACCCGTATTGACGGGCTGATGCCCTCCGGCTCTGATGGCGTCAACCACGGGATTGCAATGGATGGGAAGGTTTTACTGTTCACAGTCAGCATTGTGTAGTCTATATAAGTCCGGCAGCGGGATCGGGTCGCGGTGTGCATTGAACTCCTTTATTTATTTTCTTGGAGTCCTAGTAGTAAACGCGCTCAGAAACAGAGAAGTCAGCTTTGAAATGAGAGCAAAATGTCTCCGCGCTGCCCCCGCGCGGAGATTCATTTGCCTCGCCACGTGACCGAAGAATTTCACAAGTAAGTATCCCGCGTGAAAATAAGGTATCAAATGAGAATGTATTGCAACGTGCTCTTTAATGAACGAGGTAAGCGCGTGCGGTCTCAAGCCGACTCCTCCTCGTCATCGTAATCCTCGACGCCCCTCCAGACCCAGTGGCCGTCGGCGCGCTTGTATCCGAGGCAGGTCGTGTACACGGCCTCGCACTCGGCTTGGGTATCGAACTTCGGTGCCTCGGGCTAAGTAATATCAGCAAAGCGCTGCAGTAAGACGCAGAGCCGAAAACGCACCTCGGCCGGACCAGGGTAACCAGTCCAGAGGCTGACGCCAGGTGCGACCGCGTAGCGACGGCAGACCTCCCATCCTGCGGCGTGGCACTCCTCCTCAGTCTCGTACTGGGGGTACTCCACGCGCTTGTCGAGGGTGGGTGCGGCAAGAACGACGCTCGAGGCGACGACGGCGACGAAGGCGGCGACGAGAGGCGAGAAATGCATTACTAAGTAGAAAGAACGGAAAGTATGCAGGAAGTCCTGGTCGAGAGGGGAACCGGAATGGGAGTCCTGCGTAAAAATTTCGACCCTCTTTTATGTTCCACGCCACGAGGGAAGCTCCGGGATCATGCTACGGATGATCCAGATCACTCCAAATTCTTCTTACGGAAATGAATGGGATATGTGATTTGCGAATGCGGTGTAAATCCAACCGCAGCGTTCTTGGCGCTCTGGCCCATATTCTCATGCTCGTGAATTTTGCAATTGCTCCAGACGACAAGTGAAGTGAAAGCAACTGCCCAACTGGTGGACATCCGAGCGTCCTTAATGGTCATGACTTTCCATTACATAACAGCATACCAGGTCGTCGATGAGCGTGAACGCCGAGGGAAGATGAGCCCGAGTCAGCGCGGCCGCCGGCCGACCCGCAGTTCGCTATGTTCATGATCCCAGAATGATGCGTAGAAGCACGATTCTATTGAATGAGTGGCACGGGCGAAGGCGGCCCTTGAAGGTCGACAGTGAATGTTATGCAGAACATAAATACCGCAGAAGGCAGGTATAAGAAGACCCATGCATTGCTCAGTTGAGCTCGAACACGATGAAAGTGTGCCCGTCCTGCTGGATCGTCATCCCGTTCGTGAGCTGTGGCCCGGCAGTGCATGTTGCAGAGGGAGAAGTACTCGTCGATGTTGCAGTTGTCGCCGAAGTCGGTGAGCTCGAGGGAAGCGTTTTAGATGGAGTTGGAGTTGGTGAATCGGTGGGCGGGGGAGGATCAGAAATCGTAACTATCGGTCCCTCCGATGAAGTCGTTGACGGCGGCGCGTCTGTCGAGATTGGAGTGTCCGTAGAAGTAGTTGTGGAGGGCAGTGTCGTGGGCATTGACAGGACTGACTCGCTGCCAGACCATGTTGTATCGGTGGAGATTGTCGATTCGCTCGTCGAGGTGGGCGGCAAGTCGGAAGTAGAAGTTTGAGTCGGATCGCTTGTCGTGCTCGCACCGTTCGAGATCGTGCTGCTTGTCCCTGCAGACTCTGGAGAAGTGGTCGCAGACGAATTCCCTCCATCCGGTTCTGTGCACTTCGCGTCGAAGTTCGTCGAAGTGCTCGTCTGCGTGCTGGTACGGAG
The DNA here is from genome assembly GCA_001632375.1 of Exidia glandulosa HHB12029. NCBI lineage: Eukaryota > Fungi > Basidiomycota > Agaricomycetes > Auriculariales > Exidiaceae > Exidia > Exidia glandulosa. The sequence continues at coordinate 237,125 of KV425910.1, forward strand.
TTCAATGAACGTCGATCGCTGCGCCTCGTCTCTTTAACGGAAACGGAGACACTATCAGCTTGATGCCGCAAGAAAAACCCGCTGACGTACGGGATCTCCGCCTCTAGTTGAAGTGCCCACCTGCAAACTGTGTGAGCTTCCGTGCCAATATCAATGGTGAGCTCCACAAGAGAGCAGACGAACCACCGATGCTTGCCTTGGTTATTGAACTTGCGCGGACTCGGATAAAGAAACCATAGGTATCCATGCCCGATCATCTGCACGCGACCATGACCCGGGACCGTACAGGCCGTTAGGGTGCCTTCAGCATGGCATGTCTGTCCTGCTTGAGGGTTGATCGTCATCATGCTCATCTGTTGGACTTGAGTCGTAACGGATTGGCTGCGGGTGTTTGAATTAAAGGCACGACTCGGAATGGCGACCACGACATACTCACCTCGTTGACTGGGTGTTGGTCAACGTTAACGACGCGGAGTACTCCTGTGTGGCAGAAAAGAAGTCCGGGATTGCAGCTACAATCGCAATGGGGTAAGCGGTCGACTCCTTGGGCGGCTTAGACAAGCCATACCGGTAACCGAAAGCTTCCAACCCGCTTGAACGGCAGACTGTACAAAGTCAGCCCAGGGAAAAAAGATAGCGTGACGAACCTGCTTGCTAACAGTGACCTGCCGAACAAAATCAGTAATAGTGAACGCAATAACTGAATAGGAAATAATTACATCCGTAGTCGAAGACGTGCCGGCAATCGTCTGGAGGGCCACCGTCCCACTGACATTGATGAACTTTGAGTCTGTGACTTGCGGAGCTTTCGTGCACGATGGATTGCTAGAAAAAAACTGATCAGTACACTCCACCGAGCGTATCTCCAGAGCAGGTACCCACTCTCCGTCAAACTCGATCTTCGTTACGCCAGAGACACAGGCATACGTGCGGCCCCACTTGACCTCAAAGTCCTCATTTGGGTTGTTCGCCTCGAGCTTTTGCCAGTCGCTGCCCCAATACTGAGCTACAGGAACAGGAACAGGTCTTCCGTCAATCCCATGATCAGTATGGTAGGTAGGTAGGTAGATACACGGCAAAGGACCTATAAAGATACACCGCGCTTCGCAATCAACAGACGAAATCCGCTGATCGCGGTATACCAACCCTCCCACCCTGATGTACAACCGGTTCTGCGCGCTCATACATCCCACACCTCCCAGCCTAGCCCTTTCCCATTGAGCATCCGCACTCCGAGCAAATACACCGGCCGTGTAGGCGGGACAACGGGTAAAACCTGGGGAAAAAATTGTAAAAACCCAGGTGTCCCGCGGCAGTTCTCTGCCGCGAAACATCACTCCCCGTTCTCCATGTACTGCGCGAAGCTCGGTGCTCTCAGTTCCAGGAACTAAGTGGGCGGGATGGGGGTCGACTTGCCACGCCATCCCGGCGACAATATGCACCGCCGAAGCGGTTAAGGAGCGACCGCCGACACGGCGTGGTTAAGGACATCCTGGGAGGATGCGATGAAGCGGGGAGCATCCGCATACGTCCTGAGAGTGAGCATGCACAATACTGCGAGCAATTCTGCCGAGCCTGGCGATGAGAGTAGTGCATGGAACAGCTCGTCGTCATCCAGAGTCCGAAGTGTGGCAAGGGACATATTCGGAGGCAGTGCATGCGTCAACGAGGTCCAGAAGTGTTTCCGATGTTTGACAAGTTCGTCGGAGGCGCGGCAACGAAATAGGCAGTGCAGCGGCTCTTCAACCGAGTCCGTGCAAAAGCGGCATAGCCGTAGTTCACGGGGTATGTCATATGAGCGTCCATCCCTCCAGCGCAGGCGCTCAACAGAAAGTGAGTGTTCAGACAGCAAGATACGTGCGAGTGCGTATCGCAGCTCCGCCGAGGCAATGCGGAGATACGGGCGGAATTGGAGAGCGGGAGCCGGGCGTGGTCGTCCAGTTGAGAAGTCGGCGCGCGCACGCAGTAGGTCCAGCTTAGCCGATGTATTGACAGCTGTAGACACGAAGTCGCGGCACTGACGGGCAATGTCAGTCAGTGCTGTGTTCAGGTCGTCGGGAGATGGGTTCTCTGGCAGCGAAATGCCTATGTCTTCTAGCGCCGAGCGTAGTTGGGCATACCAGGAACGCGCCCGCTTCGTTGCTGTTGTGAGACTTTCCTTGAATGCTCTCCGTGCGAGGTGTTCCGCGGGGAGCTTGAGAAGGTGGAGAGCATAACGCAACTGGAGCTCGAGACGACGGAACTTGATGTGGTGTGGGAGAACTCTACATACTGGCTTTGTCCGCCATGGCCTGCCATCCGGGCACTGTAAGTTTAAAAGTGTGTCAGAACGGCTGAACTCGGAAGGTTTCATCGACGCACTGGACTCAATCTCGTCCCCAGCTATATCGACGCATATATCGCCTTGCGTAGCCGAGTCGTCCCTCGCCGCGAGCTGTTGTGGTCTCGCGACTTTGGTGAAAGTGTTCGTCTTGGAATTCGGCGAGCCGGTAGCGTATTCGTAGGCTACAACGGAGCCTGCGTCCTCGTCCCAAGCGAGAACGGACGCCGTGCGCAGGTCGTCAGGGATAGGTGGAAGGATAGAAGCGTGTACCAGCGTTACGGTAACAGCGGGAACGAGAGTGAATAGATAGAGCGATGTCACGATATGCATGGGTCTGGAAAGGAGGGTGAGCAGAAAACAGAAAACACGACGGTAAGTTGTCAGTGCTTGTGCTACTGAAAATCTATCGCTTTCATACTGTTTTCTAGCCAGTATGTCCAGAGAAGAAGAGATTCGGGACGTAAGCAGGGAGCGACATCCGAATCCCTGGATGTGGCGCCGGAACGCCCCCGCCGAACTGCGATTTGCATAGAAACAAGGCCGTCTTCGGGACCGCTGGACACAGAAGTACAACATTCGCGCTGAGCATGGGATCAACGACAAGGGATGGAGAAACAACGATGTATACAGCCGAACTGAGTCGCCGCGCCAAGAACGTCGATCGAGACCCTGACCGGAGTGAGCACAGAGAACAAGCAACGTACTCCCAGAAGTCGCCCCCTTTGTTCGAATCGAGACATTGGCACTGGTGCAGCAGTCGCAATCGCAAGTCTTCCCGGCAACGAGGATGAGGAGGATCAAACAAACAAATGAGGTGCACCGCGATGTACGCCGTCCGTCCGCGTCCAGAAATGAGGGCACTCGTCGAAAGACCCCTGAATCGCCCGTGCTCGCCATCTGAATCCGTCCGCCACTATCCATTGAGCACTGTCCGTCGACGTTCACCGGACGACGAGCCGAGAAGATGCGCACGGTGCTCTTCACCAGCCAGGGACTCGTCGAGCTGGCACGATACAATAGTATGAGCAGAGCAGGGCCGTAAACACTGAAGGGCACGACGGGTTGAATCACTCGTGGATCCCAAGCCTGACACAGCAAGGAGTCCAGCACGAGTGTCCAGTCAGCCGAAACATCATGCCATGGTGCATAGAAACAGCGCTACCATTCGGGACCCCGTTCGGACACAGAAGTACAACCTGAACCGCCAGGTTTATAGAGTAGAGCGAGATCATGACGCGACGCCAAGCAGGGTCAAAGAACAACGCGAATCGGCGCAGACCATTCTCGATAGAGGCTCTTATAGCTTCCGCACCCCGATACGGACACGCACGTCAGAGCCCTTCGCGTACATTCTGGAGGTCCAGCGCGGCCCAGTCACCCCCGCTAGTACTGGTTGAAGCGTCGCAGGGTCTTCTCGGTCGGTGGAAGGAGGACCTGAGGGCGTCGTCGCCATACGCCGGGGAGTGTGCAGCTGCACTGCCAGACATGGGCAGGGAGACATGCGTACAATGTCATGTCAACCGGACAACACGAGATTCCGAGCAGCAACTTGGAAGAACATTGGCTACGCCGACCGCGTAGGACCTTAATGCGAGGAGAACGCCAAGCCCGAGCATCCAGGAATACCAACTACCCGCACGACCTGAATCCACACCCGCGCGGTGGATACTAGGGCGGCTCTTTCGCTCGACCGCCAGGACTAGTACGGCCCACAAGATATGATAGAACGCGCACGGCGGTTCGAGCCTCGGCGATGGGAAGATTCCCTCCGACCAGAGTGATACGCGTGCTCCGGGCAGGAAGTGGGTGGCCAGAGTCCTCCGGCGCGGCGAGTTGACGGTGAATCGCAAGTACTTCCCACGTCGAGCGGTGGAGCGTGAGTGGATACAGATTCCTTCGAGCATCCGAGTCCGTGGGGCAACGATCCTCCATCATGCTGTCTCGATGGTGAGAGAAACAGCTACCGTTTCCGCAGCGACGGAGAAGAGCATGCGTGGCGAGCGAGCCGGGACTGAAACCCGTCGAGATATACTGTACACCGTTCGTCCGACGCCAACTGAACTGAGAGTTTTAGCCTGAGACTAGATCCATGTCCAGGAAAGAGCGAGCAACAGTACCAAATTACTAGTACCCTTCGCTCGAGTGAACGAGCGCACAACACGAGCCCTTCGCCCGAAAACAGAGGACGGATGCCCAGACACGGAGCGGCAATGTAGGGAATTATCTTGTTTGTTTTGTCCGTCAAAAAGGGGAGAGGGAAGGATCAGTACCTACAAGCCAAGTCCGTCTGCGTCTCCCGAAATCCGAGCGAGCACCCCTCAACCCTGGAACCTGCCAAGTGGAAGAGAGAGAGTCGTAGTGGGCACCGAGGGACAGAACAGCCTGGGAGAGAAAAGCAGCGCCGAACCCTGACACGTATGGAGAAGAACGGCGTTTGCGGACACGACTCGGAGCAGCTCCTGTTTCAAGTTTGCCGCGTGACATTCCCATTTCCTGCCACGACGGCGAGGGAAAGAAGAGCACCCAACCCGCGGACACTCGGAACGATCGCCACGAAGGACAAAGGCTCCCTGATCCGTGCCAGCTGCGTGAGGATCCGGAGCAGCGACATTCGCCAAAAGTAACGCGGAGGGCACGAACGGGATGGGACGGGGTGAAGGGCATTTAGGTTGTGGCGATACTGTTGCGACCATCGCAAGCGCTACCTGCAGCGAAGACCACAGACACCTCGCGGATCTCGACCCCTGGACTCGGGGAAGGTGGATTGGCAGTGAGCTCTGAGCGTCGTGTTCACTCGTATACGAGTTCGGGTCTGGTGGGTACGACTCTCCATCCACGACCGGCCAGGCGTTCGCGTCTCGCGCAGAACCATTCGTGGATGGCAGCATGAAAGAAACGGAGAGCAACGACTTAGGGCCTGAGGGGCGTGCCGTGCTCGCGACAAGCGGGGTCCAGACAGAAAATCGTGGACAACGTGCGGCGACAGAGGGCGCGCCAGGTGGTCGAACATGGGTGTGGCCTGCAGGCACTGCAGCGAGCGGGTAGCTGTCGAGTTTTTACTTCACAGGTGTGAAGTGACGGAAAGAAGGAAGAAACATCTCCGCCCGCCGGAAACGGAGCAAGCAACTCGACGACAGAGGATTAAAAGTTCATTCTAATAGTAGGTGGGGTGCGAGGTATACAGCTATACATGCAGTCCATCGTTCGTTTCACTGTCCGAGAACACGAGCTCGAAGGGTGTGGGCTCCCGCGTCTAGTATGACGTCGCGCCGTACGCAGGTGCGGGCTGGGCGACCATACCGGGATGGCTCTCGTACGTGCCGTTGCCGACGTCTATCCACACGCGTCAGCGCCAGTAAGGAAAGGCGGAAGAAAGGAAGGGACGTACAGCGGTAACGACCAGGGCCGTAGCGTTCCTCGGCCTTCATCTTCTTGTAGATGAGCCAGAAGGCGTGGATGTGTCCTGGGATGAAGCCGAGGAGAGTGAGGAGGAGGTTGATGAGGAGGTCGCACGAGCAACCGCTCATTATCGCCACCGCGGCGGGCGGGAAGAGGACTGCCACCTGCGAGCGTGAGCGACGAAGATCAAAGAGAAGAGTGACGTACGAGGATGAGGAGGACGTCGCTGCCAGCTGCCATTGTAGGATTCTTGGTCGTGTAAGTCGTAAAGTGTTGTGGTGGTGGGTCGTAAGGAGTTGGTGAAAGAGGAACGCGCGGCGACCGCGCGGGTTTATCAACTCCTTTGCGCGCCCTGACGTCACCGCGTCACCGCAGCAGCCATTGTGGCGCCGGTCCGGCCGGCTGCAGTTTCTTTCCTCTGAACCACCTCGTCGACGTCTAGATCTGTTGCGACGACGCCGCCGGTATGCTTCCACTCTGCCCTTCAAGATATTAACGTGAGTCGGCATCAGCGCGCGCTCTGCCCTGGCCCGGACCCTTCGTATCATTTCGACGAGCTGTTGGGCGGTGAGCGCGGTGATCCTTAATACGCGTCTGTCGTATTGGAATCTCGCCGTGTGTCCCTCTCGTAAGGATGTAGAAGCAACGCTGTCTTGGCCGTCTTGCTCGCCCTCTCGCCGAATTTTCAACGTCTATGGTTGAAGGCTCTGCGCCGACAGTCGCCCAAACGTCGAGCTCGTCCACGATTCCTGGCGCCTTCCTATCTGGACCCACTCATGGCGAGCACGGCTGAGATCTTGCTCTCCGTGCCTTTCTTCGCGCGGGCGGGTCGTGGATGGAGAGTAGTCGTCCTCACCGAACGCGGACGAGGGAACACGACGTCGCTCATACAACAGCCTCCTATCCACCTTCCACGAGTCCACGGCGCCGTATAAAGAGATCCGAGAGGCTGTCTGTCGTCTTCGCGCTTGCCACTTCCTGCGTGGGGATCGGAAGATGTATCGCCACGCCCGTCCGCACCCGATGCTTGCCCTTCAACCACATCTCGTCGCCTCGCACGTACTTGTCAAGAAAGTAACCCGTGGGCCCTCCGCTTTCTGCATGGGGGGACGAGCCTTCCTGTCGCGCGGAGTTTTCGCCGCGGCTGGTACGCTCCTTGCTCCCCTCGCACGATCGGGATCAGGGAGAGGCCCTTGTCCTCCATGAACACCGCACGATTGGCGTTCCTCTTCAGTTACAGCTCCGGGTTGGGACTCTCTTTCTCCCTCCGCAAACTTGAAGGTCACGCGACAATAATTTGGAAACAGCGTCCCCAACTAACCAACCGCGCTTTTCATACGTATACCGGCGCTGGATGGTCCCCAGGCTGTCTGTTCTCGGGCTCGTGGACAGACTCTCTCTTTTGCGCATGCTCGCCAGAGTTGGGTCGGTCCGAGTGGACGGGGTGCTCACTCTCGGATGCCGGATCTCAGAATTTCAGAGGACTTGAAGGTACCGAACCTCAGACTTCCGTCTCCGCCGTGACACTTTGCATCTTTCGACGGACGACACAAGATTTCCCCTACGGATGACAACCAAGTTTCCTCTCGCTCGTTCTGCGTGTTTCCACCCCCGGGTACTGAAGGCATCCGTTCTCTCCTTTCCGTGTTCCCAGTGTGCCCTCCTCTCCTTACAACACGATCATTGTGCGTTCGATTTCGAGCGAATGGTCTACTTCTGGAAGCAATTGCTTGTTCTCTCCTGGTACAGGACCCAGTCTAAAAATTTCTTAGCCCTGGCTGCTTTGCATCGTTGTTTCTTCGCCCAGTGTGCGGATGGCAGAATGTCCTACCTTGGGTTTACTTCTTATGCCTTGAAGTTATCTGGCCTCAGCGTCGACGACAAACGGCGTATAGATTATCTCCGAGTCGTGGGGGTTCAGTCTGACTCCATACTCGTTGACTCGGATGTGCGTTTGTTACCATCGTGCGTCGCTGCGGAATTATAAACTGTTCCCTCGTCTGAAGAGCGTCCGTTCACGGATGTGATCTCTGCCAGGATTGGGTCTGGTCTCGGGTGCTCGGACTCGGATGCCGGTTCGGGAGATGCAGACGACTTGAAGATACCGAACCTGCCGTCTCCCACTTGACGGACGACAGAAGATTTCCCCTACTGTACAGATGGCACCCAAGTTTACTCTCCAGCAATATTGCCGCTCGTTCCGAGTCTGCGTGTTTCCGCCAACGGGAAAGTAAGCAGTGTCTGGGCATCCGTGTTGTCCGCTCCTTACTTACAACCCTACACCTGTACCGCATCATCCTCGCGACACGCGCCAGACCGAATGCTATCCAGACACACTACGCTACCAAAGTATTTCACGTACGAGTGTGTACTGTAAACGGTTAGCTTTGTCTCTGCGAGCGTCGCCTCGTCCTGTTTGTCCAGGGCGGTGTTGTCGCCGCGTCGCGGGTCGGCCGTCGGCGTCTCCGTCATCTATGATCACTTTCTACCTTGTTCACCCCATGCTCTGCCCATTGCTAATGTTTCTCTCTCCTCCAGGTTGGCGACTAAGTGTTCGGTTAGAGATTAGTAGCAGTAGTAGCAGTAGTAGTAGTAGTAGTAGTAGTAGTAGTAGTAGTAGTAGTCGGATCATCCTCAAACCTTGCGACGAGCTCGGCGTTGATTCCAGTGTTCGGTGGGCGCGGAAAGCAGGAGATGAACGGCGTAGCAGGATGACAGAGGACGAGCGACGAGTGCGAGCGGGCGCTGCCGATCGTCGCGCTCAATAGACTGCTCTTGATAGACTTTGACTAGCCGATTGCGCGAGGTGTAACCCAAAGTTCTGTGTCCCACGGACGGTGTAATACCAATGAGGTACTCGATGATCAGCGGCGAGGCACGGACAATACCGCGTCCTCATGTTGTTGGCTATAACTTGAATGAAGTAGTCAGAGCATTCTCACGATGCGAGACATGACACTACACTATATGTGTCCGACACGCATTACAGTAAGCTCCAGCAAAAAGCTGATGTGAGACACGGTCACCGCGTTCCGTTGCCGAGAATGGCAAGGATAAACAAGACGCGCGCGACACCCAAGTCTCACTTCATCCCTTCCTCTGAGTTAGCTGCAGGAGTTGCTAGAGTACATTCCCAGAATTATATCCCTGTATTTTGGAATATTTCCCGTGCACGGTGCGTCACCTGCGGCCTTATCTTCTTCCCGGAACCTTCCGGCACCTGATCGGGCAATCTCCGCAATCTCCGAAGTCTTTGTCCCGCTGCTGTATGATCCATCCGTGTCCCATGAAGAGGTCGGCAGGTAGTGCCGTCAGATTACGACATGCGAAGGATTGCAGCGTGTGCATTACAAACTCTGCATGCGGGTATGAGTCCTCTGTGCACGCGACGGCCTCAAGGCATGGCGGACCCCCATTGAAAATGAGCTACACAAATGTTGAGATGAAAGGCCATCCCTTCCCTCCCTCCCAAACAGTTATTTCCCTTGAACCCGCAGCGATGCCTCCACGCTACGACACGCAAAGCTCCAAATTTCTCAAGTCCCAGTCAGAGACTTTCCCCTGTATCCCGGACTTTGTACGTCGTCATATGCGCTGATTCGTACTTTACTGACACACCAGTTGGTCCAGGTTCAGAGTCGCCTGGAAGGGCGTACGATGCAGCAGCTTGACGTTTTCAGGACCGACTTCTTCAGCGCTACCGAGGCTGCAAAGCTTCGACGGTCAGGAGAACTACTTCATCAGGAGGGACTTTCCACACTGGAAGTCGACGTGAATCCATCCACGTACCGTCACGGGGAGCCTCTTGCCGTCATGATTGGTCCAAAACCGCGCAGTAAACATCCAGCAAGTTTCCACTACGAGGTTCGTCAGTTATGTTCTATTCCTTCTCTTATCTGACCTTCCAACCAGTGCGTCACTTGCGACCCAATCGACAAGGATAACACAGACTGTCACTGGATCGCCAAGGAGTTCCGGGCTACGATATTGGCGGTACAATGGGAGACTATGGCCGAAGACTTTGGGATCGGACTCGCAACGTTGCGGGACTACTTGTCAGAGTTCACGGCGCAGGCAGCTGTTCACTCCATGCCATACGCAGGTACGTACATCTCAGAAATCTTGGTGCTTGCGCTATCTCATGCTGGTATAGTAAATACCGTCCGGAGTGTGATGTTCACGACAACGGCTGAGTCACCCCGGGTCTTTCTCTGCCAGACGCCCCTGGAAGGAACGACGGTCCGCAGCGCAGGTAATGGGTTGCTATCTCATGGTCCTCTTGGACCTAGCAGCCCCCAGCAAATCCTTCACGCGTTGTCGCACTGGACATACCAACACTCCAACAAGGAGTACGTGTTCCTCAGCTTCGCAGGTCTGTCTCTACTTAAAGCAGGTCCCTCCCGTTGACTGACTCGACTGGCAGCCAAACTCCATACACCAGCAGATGGGAGCGTCAAAAACCCTCTTACCGTATTTGGCTACAGACAGTACATGTATGTGTCGTATCGTGAGCCTGCCGTGCATGCTGATCCTCCTCTAGGAAAGATACTGAGGAGTTCAAAACTTTCCTTGCCAATCACACATGCTGCCGTCTCTGTAACGCGCTCGATCTGTACAGTCTCCGAGCTCTGTAACGGTATGAGTCTGTGACATGCGTCCAAATATAGTCCGCCCGACCTTCCCTCGTCCGAGGACATGCGAGGATAATCGCAGGGTGTACATCCAAAGGTCCAGAAGGTTTGTATGCTCACCATGTACCGCGTGGAATGTGCGTTGACCCGGACGTCGGGGTCCAACACCGCGGCATCTGCTTTCGGAGCCAGACGCGCAGTCGTACATGATTTCCGACGTACATTGCCAAGTGCTTCCCTTGTCGTCATCGTGTACCCGCCCCTCTCCTCTTGCACGCTCGCTCTATGTGTACGCGCGCTTCGAGGTGCCCGCGTCGCGTCCTTCTGCTCACGCGGGGATAACGCTTGCCTCGTCGTACAGTACAACGTTTCCTCATGGTGCGTACAGTTCTACGTCATGCATCCAATCTGATTAGTGTCCTAGGGCGCCCACGCGAGCTCGACGCGCGACTGGACGTTATTTTGCGCTCTCCAGTGGTCGTACACGAGCTCGAGCGCTCAAGCATCGTGGAGTGCTATCTACAATGGGTAAGCACTCTGACTGCGCGACTCGTAGGGACCATGCTGACAGTAGCACATAGAAGGGCGACTTCACCGCCCCGCGCGCTCGTTACAGCCCGTCGCTCGACATCTTTGACCACAGCGAGCTGCACGACGAACCGCTAACTCGCCCGGCGACCACGGCTATTATGTACAACAATACCCGTCACGCTCAGCAATTCCCACAGAATCCGTCAAGGTCGACAAGATTCGCAACGTCAGTACGTCTCCTCCCGTCGCGTGTGTCTCAAGCTCAATGCGACTTCCTTGTCGACCAGCTCGCGCTGCGTAATTTGCAGCTTGTCGCCGTCGAGATTTCGACGGTCGCGCGCGGTTCGGCGTCTTCCCTCGCCTCGACATCCAAACGCTCTCCAACGCTCGACTCCTCGGCGTCACTAGTGACTCCGACGACATTCACCTACCTATATCCACCGTCCGCGCTGCCCAACGTTTCAGCGCCGTCGAGATTCCGCTGTCTTCGGACGGTGTGCACGGCTCGGCTCGCCGACTCACATGGGTCCCTAACCACGTCTCGCCCGTTCGATTGGACTTCTCCCTCGGACTCGGCGACGTTGAATACCCCTCTGGCAGCCTCTGACGTCGGCCGACCTTCCGCGCACATCGCAGCGCGAGGACGACTTCCCTGCATTGCCCCGTTCGCCCACGACTCCACCCTTCCGCGCTTCCACAACTCCCATTTTGACCGCACCATGGGATTGAGCGTCAATTACGACCTCGGAACGCTCACTTGCCGTCCGCGGACGCGTCTCGAGTCGCCCAGAATTCGCTCGTCTTTCACCGCGCGAGCTACTCATCTCACCCGACGCCTCCGTCCCACCCATTTTCACCTTTCGTAGACTCTGGAACACCTGTTCCACCACCTCCGTCACGGCCATCTCGCACCGTGTCCGAATCGCGGCGTTGCGGCGATTCGTAGAAATCGCCGTTGCGCAGAATCCGTCCTTGTCCCGCCAAGCGTCAGCTTCGCCCCTCTCGTCCTCTCCATCGAACTCGACGACGTAAACTGCGTCGGGACGCTTACCTCCCATGTGTAACGCTTGCCGGCGTCCGTTTCGACATGTCCAGGTTTGTGGGTTGCAACCGCCTTTCAGCGCGCGTCTCGCGAACGCCCGCCGACTGCGTCATAATCGACTCTGAGCGAGTCCAGGACGTCACGGAGACTGTCAGCGCCGCGCACGAGACGTGGTGTATGGAGAAACCGCTCGGAAACGCGCCATGCGCGTTCCCGAGCCGAACAAGGTCTCCAGGTCGCGAAACGTCAAGAAACCCGCTACACGCAAGCGGGGCGAATATAACGACGTACTGTGAACCTCAACCAGCCCTCGAATCACGCGCGCCTGTCGATTCTGTGGAGATCGTGTCGACGCCATCCCGAGCCTCGTACACGCTTCCCGCACTCCCGCGTCATTTAGACTGGTCAAACACGCGCAGCTGACGACTTCTACCGTGGTATCTAACGTGAGCGCGGTCTCTAAATGCATTGTTTGTGTCAACTCACGTTCTGGATTTCGTCCTGCAGCTCGGGACGACCACGAGTACTCAGACGCGTTGAGCCTGCGAACGGCGTAAGACGCGTCTCCTGCGCAACTTGACAGACGAAAGAAAGCGCTCTGAACGCGAGACGACGCTCAGAGCGCCAGCGCTGTCGGGATCGCGAGTGCGCGACTCTTAAGGCGACTCTCGAACGACGAAGCCAGAGTGCATCCACGAGCGCGTGCACTGGCAGGTGCTTTGAGAACGATGAATGAATGCGTACGTACCGTCTGCGACGTTCCAAGCTTCGGGGTACTGATGTTCTTCTCGACTTCGCGCAGATGTCCACCCGCTCGACAACTCGACCTTGTTACACTTGCGAACCGAGTCAGTGCGCGTAAAAAGCAGCGTGGACGTCATATATCCATTCACCGCGACGTCCACGAGCACGTGAAGTCGCCGCAATCGATGTCGTCGTCGTGATCGCCGCGGTGCGGCACGAGCGCACACGGCGCTCAACACGGAATCGCGAGAGGTGCAATGCGAATTGGCCGTGCTCGTAGCTTCCAGAGCCGAAATAAAAGGGTACGTACCGCGCCTGCTCCGCGCTTTGCTGCCGTCCTGATGTTCACGTTCGTTTTGCCACCGCAGAGCATCCAACCTCAATAGAGCGTTAGCGCCGGCTTGATGCAGCGGATATCGGGATTTAATACCGTTTGCCACTCATTTAAGAGCGCGCTGGACGTCTACGCCAAGATCGTGGAGGTGTGATTGCGACGCCGATGTCTTGTATCTGTGGCGACTGATATCTCCAACCTCGCGCAGGCTGAAGGAAGTGTCTACCCGCAGCGCTCGACGTCCGTACATGTCACGCGCACCTGTGCCTACTCCTGCATTCTTCTCAAAAGGCTTCTTATAGCAAAAATTCAATGCATTACAGTTTTATTGAACACTATGGTACTTCTTCAGTTCGTCTAAAGTCATATGCGAGTCCATACAATACTTGAGAAAATCGGGAAACATAGACTTGAAGTTCTTTATGCTCTCCGTACCTCCAGTCCGTCTCAGATCCTGCATTGTTCGAAAACCGGCGTCCTTGAAGCGAAAGAGGCCGCCAGCATTGAACATCGTCCAAGACCGACGCACTTCCCCTTCACCGAGCTCCGTGTTGCCGTGCGTCAAGAGTGCGGAGGGAATGAAGATCACGTCGCCTGGGGCGACCTGCACCAACATCTTGAACTCCTTGAGGATGAGGAGGCCGTGCTTGCGATGGTTGAAACGCCCGAATGCGGCGATGACGCACATGCCGAAGATGGCGTTCTTGAAGTCGACGTGCATTGGGCACGCGACGCGACGACCAGTGTTGAGTGTGATGCCCAGCATGGGGAAGCCGGGAAACGCGCCACGGAGGTCCCCTCCGGAGGTCTGCTTGAGGAACTGCTCAAGTTCATCGTAAACCCCCCAGAGCTTCGGAAAGAAGAATTTGAATGTGCCTGCACAACGAGATGAGGAAGAGACGAGGACAGACGTGGAATACGCACTAGACATGTGTCGCGCCCAGATCTTGACGTCCGGGTGGTTGAGGAACTCGCGAAGGGGTTCATGCCATTCCAGTCTAACGTTCCAATACTTCGGCTCCTAAGCTACGTCAATACCAACGAAGATAACAAGGAGTAAGTCGTACCGTCTGCCCCATCCCCATGCCGATGCCGCAGGTAAGGTGGTTGAAGATCCCATCCGTGCGCTTGGTGCCCTTATCCGCCGCGCGCGCCGAAGGATGGGTAAGACGAGCGTCGAGGAGGCCAATCTGCTCCTCCACGCTCTCCATGATAAATTGCCATCGCATGCCGGCGATGGGCTTTGCCTTCGCAACAACGACAGTACCGTCCTTGTCGGTGATGCTCTGTGCACGACTGTCGAACAAGTGAGTACAAGCGTAGAAGCCTATGTAGCGCCAAGCACGCACTCTGGACGGTTCCACATGATGCGATAGCCCTCGTCAAGCAGCGTCTGAACGCTCTTGGGAAACCCGGACGCGTCCGCAGTTGGACCCCACTCGAAGTCGTTCAGGTAGTCGACCTTCTTCTTGCTGACTGGGGGCGGGCCGGTGTATGGATTCCCGTTGGTGGCGAGATCCTCATGCGCGACATGCGGGAGCTCCAATGACTCTGTCGCAGCGAGTATCTTCTGGGCGAGGGTAGCGGACATGCCGTCGAGAGTTTTCTTTTTCGTGCCGCGGCGACCTCGACGACGAGAACCTTGACGACCCTCGTCCCGTTTCCGCTGCTTAGCACGGACACTGGGAGCGCCATGGTGTCCTGGCTTCCGTTTGCGCTTCTGACCAACACCAGCGCTGGAGTCGGCGATAGACTCGGTGTCGGAAGGAACGTCTGCAGGCGCGTCCACGTCCATCTGGTCGTTGTCCGCGGCCGCACTGATCTCGGGTTCGACGTCCTCCTCGGGAACAAGAGGCGCGGCGAGGGTGGCATCGTCGGGCAGGCGAACAGGGCAGTCAGCGTACGGGTAGTGCGCCTTGAAGTCGCGCGCGAGCTCGATAGCATATTGCTCATCAATCGCAATGGGCCCTGAAATGAATTAGAACTAGCACAGAAGCACGATAGAGGATACGCACGGTCTGAGCATTCTGGGCGATTGGGGTGGAGGCGCTGATACCATTCCCATCGTGCCTGGACATGTTCCGAGGGCAGAAGACCGAGCGACCAGGAGTACGACGGGTCTTGAAAACGAAAAGGGCGCTTGGCACCAGCGGGGCCGTCGAATTCGATGGGAGCATCGGGCGACCCGCACCAGGCGTCGCTGCGCTCAGCAGTAATGCGCATGAGCTCGGCCATGATGACCTCGCTCCGCCAGACGTCGAGGCTCGGTTTAGGGGTCTTGTTTCGCTGACGCGCAGGTTAGAAAGGTTAACGCGAGTCTGGAGGGGGACGCACGCGGGTCATGGAGGTACAGCAATGGGAAGGCGGTGGGTAGTGATGAGCAACGACGGAAAGCGCGTTTGAGCGAACAAGGCACGCGGTCTGGTCTCAGTGGATACGAGCCCGCACTACGCGCACAAGTTGTCAATTAGCGAGAGGACGCAAAGGAAAAAATCCCGGGGGGACGGACGCACCTGTGGTCGACACGACGGTATATAAGCAAGAGCGCAGCGCGGTGTTTGAAACGAACGCGGTCGTGAGTCTGTTTACGACTCACGTGACCGCGTTCGAGCGGCGCAACCCGGCCCCACAGCTCCTTGGACCCGACGACATATGTCGGGGAGCTGTGGGCGTGCAGGACGGCGACGGCGACGGTGACGAGTCGCCGTGCAACGAGCTCGGCGGCTGCCGCCGCTCGCTCTCTCCCATCCCCACGCCGTCCCCCGCCCACGCCCTCGTCCGCGCCCGCACGCTCGCCCACGCCCGCCCGCTGCCCGCACGCTGCCCGTGCCCGCGCCCGCGCCGCTCACCCTCGAGCAGCAGCACATCACCGCCGCCGACGGCATACTCCCTACCTTGCGGTGAGTCACGTCCGTCGTGCGTGCGCGCCCCACTTGTGACTTACGCCACCCAGAACCACAGTCAACCTCGACTGCCGCCTCGACCTCAAGACTATTGCCTTGCACGCGCGGAACGCAGAGTACAACCCCAAGGTTGGTGTCGCGTCTACCCGTTCATCGTCCTGACCGCGGCTTACGCTTTGCCTTTGTCTAGCGTTTCGCCGCCGTCATCATGGGCGTTTGTGAGCACGACCGTGCTCATCTTCGTGTCGGGAACAATTATCGTTACCGCGCCAAGTCCAACACAACTCCTGCCTTGTGAGCTGCCAGGACGCGCGTAACTTGCAGAAGCAAGTCTGTATCGCCGATCGACGCAAGGCCCAAATGACATGTGAGTTAGCAACCGTCGTCCCACCGCACATTTGGACTGACCGCGTGCACCTTTCGTAGATGAGCCTCAGCTTTGGCTTCGTCGCATGGTGAATGAGCCCGGCCCTTCGCCACGCCGTCCAGACCGAAGCCCACACCGACCTCGACCTCGACACACCCGGACATGGGGACGATACGTGAGTGCACGGAAAGTTTTACTCGAAGCATCTGGACTGACATTTGTCAAGTTCCTGAAGCCTACGCGTTCGCGTGAGCCGTTTGGTGGATCGACAAGTCTGCACGGGTGCGCGTTCGCGCAGCTTGGCTCGAGGTTGAGTGCTGAGCAGCGAGTCGCTCGTGGGTTCCCAAGCACGATGGCCACGGGTCGCCGTGCAACAAGCTCGGTAGCTACACTCTGGATAGGAAAGATGAATATATGACCCGTCGCCGATGTCCCCGAAGGACGGATAGAAAAGGAGAACACTTGCGGCATTCTGAACTGCAGACTACTATTACACGGGAAGCAGAGTAATCATGTGACAGATAACGCCCCACGCGTTCTTCACGTCTAAGTGGACTGAGTTGAGTGCGACGCGATGAACTGCCTCGCAGTGTGCTTCGACGTCGGGTGACCCGAATGTGAACAGGTCCGGAGGTGTGAACTCTTCTATGAGTGCATCGAGAACGTCGTCAGGAACTGGGACTAGGCAATCGACCCCACCCCAATCTTCGGGCGAGAAGTAGAAGTCGTCCGGTCGTCCACCAGATGGTAGGTTCATCTCATCCTGCTTGCGAATGTGGTCGCTATTGCGACCGTCAACCCAAAGGCTTACGGCGCTCTGGACGACTCGTGCCCAGACCCATTGCATGACAGCGCTGAACGGACGGTATTCAGCCAGAAATTAGCCTATACTGTACAATCGACTGACCGGTGCGTGGCATTCTGCTCGTGATATACGCCGTTGCGTAGGCCAGCCCTGAACCAGATGAGTATATTTTCTAGGATCTCGGTGTACAGTGGTCGCCATTGCCGTTCGACAGTGATATTGTAGACGCTCTTCAGGCCGGAATACGCGGGATAGACGTTGATGTCGGCGTCGTGAAAGTGTTGCCTGTTCAAGAGTGAGTGTTCGATGGGAATCCCACGTCATTCAGCGTACCTTAAGTAAACCTGAATGGCTGCAGCGTGACCCGTTTCCGATCCTTGGTCAAAGGATGCCTTGAAGGGGATGCCTGGCACGTCCGTCAATAACAAAGCAGTCCTGAAAGAGAGGTGCGTGCCTTTGTACTTCCTGGCGACCCGCAAATACAAGGCACGGATGTTTACCATCAGGCTCGCATCCCGTAGCACGAAGTGCTGCTGAATATGGCGGGAATACACGTCGACTATACCCCAGACGTAGAGGCCCATCTCCGGAACAAGCTTCAGGTGGCCGTCGCAGGACCATTCCTCGTTTGGCCCCATTCGCTCGATCTTGCCCGTGTGAATCTCCTTCGAGCCGGGATGGTGTGCCTCGCACTTTTCAGGCTCCACGACGCTCAGGAAATCGTGGACGAAATCTCTAAGCTATGGTCAGATATGGTGTCACATACGAGCTGGAGGGAAATACCTCGGCATATGAGTACCGCCCTTTCGTAATTCACGGTGGACCTTGCGTGGGCCTTGCCTCCTGACGATATCTGTTTCGATGTATTCAAGGATTGCAGCTCCAGCTTCAACGACGGTCAGTTGAGGATTACGAGACGTTCGAAGGTTGTAGTCGCGGATTATGTTGCCAAGAGTACGCGCACTAAGTATAGAAGAGCATTGGAAAAGGAATGCCAGACGTGACCGAGTACGCACGAGAAGCTTGGGATATGTGGATGCTCCCGCTTGATACGTTTCAGGACGTCGTCGCGCGTATCACCCTTGTCAAGGCACTGCTGGACGATATCCGGGAGCTCTGGGAAGCGAACAGCTGGCAGCGGTGTCAGCGGAGGAGCAGTTCACGCTGAAATGCACTGCGTACCGATGCTGCCTGCACCCCATTGATTGTTGCCCATGGTATTCGCGGCGGCACCTCGAGCCCCTCCCTTCAGCGCCACACTCAACGTTAGAGTGGACAGCGCGTCCAGGCCCAAGTCAACAACACGCTCTCGGTGGCCAAGAGGAAGTCGCCGACCGGCGAGATAGAGCTTGAGATCCGACGACCATCGCATGCCGTACTTGGCGCACACATGGAGAATTACGTCGCGAACAGTCTGGTTGTCATGAACATCTTCTGTAGGTTAGTAAGCTGTATGAACGCGCTTGCCCAGCCATCTTACCTATGCGGATGCTTCCAGACCCAAGCGCGCGAATGAAGAGTGATCGTGGTGCGATGATGGGAGACGAGGACGATCTGTGCCGGCAGCAGTATACGAGGATGCACGCCGCAGCGAGTAGGAGTACGGCGACGAAGTGACCTGAAATCCAACCAGAATGTTGCGCCCCCATTGCACTGCAACTCAGGTGGAAGAGCCATGAATCCACGCTGGTGCGAATGGTCCGAACGGTTGTGCAAAGTCTCTGAGCCAGCGAGGCTAGGACCACCCCGCCAAGTATAAGGCCGGCGACAGGCAGCAGTACAAGGACGAAGCATGCGGCCATGACTTGACAGAGGCACATGAGGTAACGGTCTGCCTTGACGCGCAGAAACCTCTGGGGACGCTGTACGACTAGTCCTATATTAGTCTGACAGCGACGTGAAGACGTGATCAGCGCGCACCAAGCATACGCTTCGTGGGAACAATGTGCTTTCCCCGCCGAATAGTAACAACAACTCGCTGCAGCTCCAGCGCAGGGACGGTCTGGAGCCAGTGTTGCGTCCACATCAGTAGCGACCAGGTTGCGCAGGCGAGAGGGAGAAAAAGTAGGACGACATGCAAGTACCACAGGATATCTGGTGCTGTGGCCATTGCAGGGCAGACGCGAACGGTGGAAAGGAGGGAGGCAGAAAGGTGAGAGACTGGTCAACGTTCCCGTGGTGTCCGCCAAGCGTTTACATGATTGGCTAAAATTGCGAATGGTACGATCCATTTGGAGACCACGGCGCAGGAATGTGAAGGGGTCGCGCGGTTCCTCCTTCTTTCTTCTCTCGACGTCCACCTCGCAGTCTCGCACTCTCTCTACTACTCTCACAACAGCCATCTTTCAGCTCTATACTCAACATAATTCCAAGTCACCATGGTCCGCTGTAAGGGCTGTGGCGGCGAATTCGAGTACGTCGACGCTGGCGGTTGCGGTCGATGCCGGGCAAAGTCATTGTCCCTGTCGCCACAGAGCCAGGCGGCTCTCCTGGACTCTACTCCCGCCTGCGTGGGCTGTGGCGAGGTCTATCCCTACATGGATCCAGTGGCCCCAGGCGCCCGTCCTCGCTGCAATGGGTGTCGAGTTCCAGGTCCGGTTTTCCCTGTGTCTGGGTGCAGCGCCACTGACTTGTCCCACGCAGCTCCATCTCACCCTCCCAGCGGCCAACAATCATCTGAACACACTCAATCTCACAGCCTTCACTTATTCCAAACTCCTAATCCTCCTCCTCGTCCCTCGGCGAGCGCAGCTGTCACTGGTGTCCATCATATTCTCGAACAACCTCTAAACCCACGTGACCCTTACGAGCTCACAAAGCGCGTCGTGGCTCGTGGCGCAGAGCTCTCCCCTCCAGTACCAGGACCATCCAACGTACGTCAGGTCTAGACGGGTAGAGGTGTTTCCACTAAAGCATGACACCAGGACTTCATGACGCGATCGTCGCAGGCACTCAACGGGCTCACGCTCTATCCTCCAACGACACCGCTGGAGACCAACATGACTCGGCGACCCCTGCCCAAGAACTTCAAGGAGAAACGCGCTCGCTCAGCGCCTCAGCGTGGTGCTGCTGCTGTCACACGTCCCTCCTCTCCCCAAGGAATCTTCGTCTCAGTACGTCCTTCTGACATCTATTACCTCTAGATGCTAACCGTGTCTTGTAGATTCGCGACGTAGTTTTCACGGGGGTGAAATCCCCACCGCCTTTTGATCCCGGGCGCGTTTTCTCTCACTCGTTCTCCGCAAGTGCCCCATGGAATGAGATCCTGCACTGGATCCTTGCTCAGGGCGTCAAATATACTTCCACAAAGTATACGTACACCATCCTGTGTGTTGTCCCCATCATGTCCCGCGATTGCGCCTAACATTGCACTAGCCCAGAAGATGTCCGTCGCGACATTGCGGTTCTTCTGTTTCGCAGCAAGGCCGGCGACAAGGGCCAGATGTTCCACCACCTCCCGCCCCTGCCGGGTTCAACGCAGGTCACCCTCGGCCAATTTTTCATGTACCACGGTTTTGGCGCAGTGGACATGGAACACTACGGTCATTTTCTGGATAAGACAGCCGCTCTTGAAGGCCGTCTCGAGGTGCGCCTGCAGATTGCGATGAACGAGGAGGTACGTGTCCGCGTATCCTGCTCCCTTCCACTACTCAATCACGTATGGCTAGGAACTCGAGAAGGCAGAGTTAGCTGCGGCAGCGGCAGGACCGTCAGCTGTACCGCTGTCCCCCATCAAGAGCTCGAGCACTCGTCGGGGCATCAAGCACAGACCCGAGACGGACGGTGATGGTACGCACAGATCTCCCGATTCTTGGCCCTGAACTCACAATGCAGGAGAAGCAGAGCCTGAGGAAGACGAGTTCCTGAATGGGCGAACACGAAGGACGAGTCCCTTCGAGCCCTATCGTGTGACCGCCTGGCGTGCAGAGATTCACCTGTCTGAGGACGAAGACAACGACGATGACTTCAACACGCTCACCCAGGTCATCTGCCTCGTGCAAGAAGGGGACACACCGTTCGACGTCTGCGTGTCTCGCGAGCCGACTACGTGCGGCGCTAGGCTGAATGCCTACCGGGTTGGTCGTGCTTTCGCTGCCCGTACTGGTCCTCCTCATACCTTTGCAGCTCAGGAACGACTCCACCCGCGCGGTGTTTATTGCCAAACGTTTCTCGAACTTTGGTTGCGGCCCTCCTGTGACGATTGAAACCAACTACCAGGAGCTCTGCTCTGCCATGGTGTGTCGTGAGATGGTTCAACAGATAGTCACCAGCTTTTTCCGAGAACTCGGGGGATGTTCCCTTTACTCGAGCAGTACGCCAACCTCATCCTCATACCAATAGATTGGCTGACGCTTCCTTCAGCTTTTGAACTGGCACAGTTCATGCTGTATAAGGTGTCGGAAGGCAAAGACTGCGGCTTGGCATGGATCGTAGACCCACTTCAGAAGGACCCCCCGCCCATCGTCATCTTTCTCTCCGCTCTGGAGGCCAATGGAAACGTCCAAGACCTCGCTGTTCAGACCTTCGCTGCCCTTGCACACTACTCCTTTGTGATCTCCAACAGGACCTGGCTCATCGCAGCAGCACAAGGCACGCACACTGCAGGAGAGAGAGAATTGTTACTCACCGAGATTTTCAGCCGCGCATACGCCTGACCCTTCCAGCCCTCCTCACTTCTTGATCCAGGACGTCTACACCATTTCGTAAGGAGCTTATCTGCTTCCTTCCCAAGCATCCGTTCACACTAGCACTGCACAGGGACACCGCCGGGAGCACAGGTGTTGACGACGAGGGCCTGGCAGGCATCGACAGATTTAAAGCAGCGCACACCTGTAACGGGCTCTGTTCCGTTCTCAAGCTTTCGCGCATTTGATGACGGAGGCAGTCCTATCGTATCATCCCTACCTAATGAAGATCTCTCGGAGCACACGCCGCGCGCGCGTCCTGACGATGTAGCGCCCTATTTCCCTTAATGCATGCATTTCCCGAGACGAGAAGAAACCAGATTGCTTCATTTGCGCACGGATTCCTGAGCTCGTACATGTCCTGCCCCCAGGATCAACTACCTCAAGA
Source organism: Exidia glandulosa HHB12029 (assembly GCA_001632375.1). Lineage (NCBI taxonomy): Eukaryota > Fungi > Basidiomycota > Agaricomycetes > Auriculariales > Exidiaceae > Exidia > Exidia glandulosa. Next base: position 259,277 of record KV425910.1, read on the forward strand.
GCTACACACGCTGCCGGATTCACAAAGACGTCGCGCCATGCAGTGCATCATCAGGCGGCGGGAGACGACGATACCCTAGGTACTGTAAACGGTGAGAAGAGCTATGTTACTACGGACGACGGGTGAGAGTTCGAGACGAGAGCGGGATGCGACGGCGACGAGAACGGGTCTACGGCAGTGTATATCGTGTTGAAGGCCGTGTAGATTTCCTCGCGCACCTGTAGCGCTGTCAGCATGCCGTGAAAAGACAGCGGACGCGGGTCACGAACCTTGGCGCCGGTGAGGACAATCTTGCCCGAGACGAAGATCAGCAGCACGACCTTCGGCTTGAGCATGCGGTAGATGAGGCCCGGGAACAGCTCGGGCAGTCCAAAGGTGTAGTGGGACGGTAATTGCTAACTCACACGTCACTTGCAGCCTCGGGTCGAAGGGCGAGACGGACAATCTCGTTGCGGGCGCCAGGGCGGCCGTCACGGACGTTGACGCGGTTGTGGCTGATGGGGCACGACGAGCAGTGGGGCCTTGGAGGCGGGCGCGCCGCCGGGGAGCTGCTGCAGGAACTGGGGGCAGCGCGAGTTGAGAGAGTAATTTGCTTGGACTGGAGCATGGTGTGGGCCTAATTGCAGGGTAAGCGACTGCGCTATGTTCAAGATAGAGAAGGAGACAAACGTTTATTCGATTCTGTAGACGGTAGCGCAAACGCTGTAGCACACGAGTCGCGACGATGACGAGCGCGAGGGACGCGCGCGCCGGAATGGCCATCATGGCTGTCAACACAGCTGGTTGCGCGGGCGCGACTCGTGATGCACGACACGCGATGCGTACACCTGCGCGCTGCAATCGACGGCGGCGACGGCGTGGGGATGGAAGAGAGCGAGCGGCGGCGAGCAAGGGCGTGAGCGCGGGCGGGCGTGGGCGGGCGTGGGCGAGCGTGCGGG
>KV425910.1:263969-285957 GCA_001632375.1 Exidia glandulosa HHB12029
ATACCACGGTAGAAGTCGTCAGCTGCGCGTGTTTGACCAGTCTAAATGACGCGGGAGTGCGGGAAGCGTGTACGAGGCTCGGGATGGCGTCGACATGATCTCCACAGAATCGACAGGCGCGCGTGATTCGAGGGCTGGTTGAGGTTCACAGTACGTCGTTATATTCGCCCCGCTTGCGTGTAGCGTGTTTCTTGACGTTTCGCGACCTGGAGACCTTGTTCGGCTCGGGAACGCGCATGGCGCGTTTCCGAGCGGTTTCTCCATACACCACGTCTCGTGCACCGCGCTGACAGTCTCCGTAGCGTCCTGAACTCGCTCGAATTCGAATTTGGCGCAGTCGGCGACCGTACGCGAGATGTGCGCTGAAAGTCGGTTCCGACCCCCAAAACCGGACACGTCGAAAGGGATTCCGGCGAGCGTTGCACATGGGAGGTAAGCGTTACGACGGCGTTTCAGTCGGCGAGTCCGATGGAGCAAACGAGAGGGGCTAAGCTGAAGCGAGGCCGGCACAAGGACCGATTTTGCGAAACGGTGATTTCTACGAATCGCCGTTACGTCGCGAATCGGACACGGCGCACGATGGCCATGACGGATGTGGTGGAAAAGGTGTTCCCGAGTCCACGAAAGGTGAAAATGGGTGGGACGGAGGCGTCGGGTGAGATGAGTAGCTCACGCGGTGAAAGACGAGCGAATTCCGGGCGACTCGAGACGCGTCCGTGGACGGCAAGTGAGCGTTCCGAGGTCTTAATTGACGCTCAATCCCATGGTGCGGTCGAAATGGGAGTTGTGGAAGCGCGGAAGGGTGGAGTCGTGGGCGAACGGGCAATGCGGGGAAGTCGTCCTCGCGCTGCGATGTGCGCGGAAGGTCGGCCGACGTTAGAGGCTGATAGAGTGGTATTCAACCTCGCCGAGTCCGAGGGAGAAGTCCAATCGAACGGGCGAGACGTGGTTAGGGACCCATGTGAGTCGGCGAGCCGAGCCGTGCATACCGTCCGAAGACAGCGGAATCTCGACGGCGCTGAAATGTTGGGCAGCGCGGACGGTGGATATAGGTAGGTGAATGTCGTCGGAGTCACTCCTGGGAGTGACGCCGAGGAGTCGAGCGTTGGAGAGCGTTTGGATGTCGAGGCGAGGGAAGACGCCGAACCGCGCGCGACCGTCGAAATCTCGACGGCGACAAGCTGCAAATTACGCAGCGCGAGCTGGTCGACAAGGAAGTGGCATTGAGCTTGGAAACACACGTGACGGGAGGAGACGTACTCGCGAATCTTGTCGATCTTGACGCATTGTGTGGGAATACAGTGTCGATGAGCGCGACGGGTATTGTTGTACATAGTAGCCGTGGTCGCCAGTCTGTTGTGCAGGCTCGAGGGCCACGTGCGATGGCCAACGAGGTCGAGCGACGCGCTGTAACGAGCTCACGGCGTGTTCAGGCCAGGCAATTGGAACAGTTCTAATGCGACTACTGTTAGCACAGTGCCTACCTAGTACTAGTTTCGAGTGCTTACCATTGTAGACTGCACTCCAATACTCGCGCGCTCGTGCTCGTTGCCGCGATGTACGACAGCTCGCGCACTGGAGAGCGCGGGATAGCATCCAGTCCCGCGTCGAGCTCGTGTGGACACTAGGACACTGCTCAGCTTAGACGCACGACGTAGAAATGCACGTACCATGAAGAAACACTGGCGGCGACGTTGTAACGTCCTCTGGGTCGAGTCATTGTTTTCAGTCTGGACGACGTTCATCAGCAGAAGACGTACACAGCGCACACATAGAGCGAGCGTGCAAGAGAAGGGCGAGTGCGCAATGACAACAAGGGAAACACAGCACTTGGCAATGTACGGCGACGGAGTGGCGGGTGAAGGAGGGATGGAAGGTAAGTAACAGACGCACTGCGTCGACCACCGTCGATTGAACGCCCGTAGATATTCGTGTTGCGCAATCGGAAGAACATCATATGGATGGGCCACTCGGAAAACGGCCGAGGCGATCGCAGCTTGGAGCAGCACGCCCGCAGAGTCACAGCTGCCTGAGCATGTACATAAGACCTAACTGTTGCATTTTCAACCAGATATAGTGCCACGTTCCTCTGGGCTTGCGGAGATAACGGAAGTAAGCTATACTTGGACCTTCCAAGTGAGTGCGACCTTATTGTCGTGCTATTATTGCGTCAAGGATATCGTTCTGCTCAGAAATATTCACCCTAGATACTCCGGGGGCTAACTCCAGTAGAGGGTGAGACGGTGTGTTGAGTGTCAAAGGTTCGGCATTTTATCCTTGCCACTCTCGGCAACGGTAGTCGTCCCGAATCTTTGCGCTGCATGATTACCCACTTCGATGAACTGGTGCTTGTCGAGCTGCTGTCGGTAAACGGTGCCGTCATTGTGCATCAAAATGTTAGTCTTTCTTCCCATCCCAATGCTATCACAATCCGACTACTGCGCTGGATGCGTCCTTCGGCACTTTGACCACCTGGGCCCAAGTAGCGGTTCTCTTCTCGTGCGTCACCCGTACGCGCAGAGGTCACATCGCGAAAATGGTTCTATACTCCAGACGCTCCTGATGCTCCCCAGAGGTCTGAGACTTCTCAGAGCTGTAGCTTGTGTCCAGAGATGTCTGGCCGACAGGTCCTGATGCTCTCAGACAGTCTCAGACCTCTCAGAGCATCTGGAGCGTGCGCTTGTCTCTGGAGCATAGAACCATTTTCGCGATGCAATAAGCGATCCGACAGTGATCTACCGGGAGCCCGTGTCAGTCGGCACCACTCGGAATGCGACTTTGGAGGCGCAGACGCATGGACTGAGGCATTACATATACATTGCCTTATGCGGGACGCGCAGCCTCGTTCTGTAAACAACTGCCCGCCAGGATGCCCCCTTACGCCTCGTGCTCCCCGAAACCGGGACTACTGTAGCATTTCGACCGTATGTTGCATGCTGCGGAATCAACGGAAAACGCCGCTTTTGAATGGTGAGATGCGGAGCTTAGTCCCGCGATCCGTTGGGATCGCCTCGATGAGAGCTATCAAATGAGGTTGGTCTCATAATTTTATGGTACATAGCGGATCCTATAGAGCATCAGGGTCCTTAACTCCGTGTTAACTCCACTATTAAACGCACCTCCGATGTTACATGTTACACGTTTCGGCCGAACATACGGTCGAAATGGTACAGTACTTCTCCTTGTGTGCATCAGCATTCGTTGCACTCCTCGCGGCGATGCCACATCTCAACGACCCTCGGTATTGGGACTATAACAATTACTTCCAGACTCGTCGAACGGTTTACTGCCCGTTCGGCGTACAGGACCCGGAGCTAAGGATGCAAAACGTTGAATGGTTGGCCGTGAGTAGTGGCGACCCTTCATCCCGTCTCCTCACCGATCTGAGCGGACACGCCACGCACAACAACATTGCATGCGCTGCGATACGATACACTGCCCGTCCAAGAATCGCGATAGACACTGCATCGCCCTCCCGGCCCCTCCTGTCAATGGATGTTCTCGTGTGCAGTTCTTCGCCGCAGCGCTGGCGGAATTGGAATGAAGCACCCGTCGCTCTCCCGGGGACGTATGCAATCAGCTATCCCGGAGACTTGACTGCTGTCCGCGGTTGGTAATTCCCATACTGCGACATCCCGCTCTCCGTCCCTTCGAGGGTCCTTCTGCTTCAAGAGAGAGAAGACCATGGAAGCAATGGATAAGCCGTAATAGAGCCGTTGAAGCTGCGTTGGAGACCTATTTAGTTGCCAGAGTCTCCTTAAGCTTACGGCCCAATGTCACAGTCGCCCTTGCACCTGTCGGTCTCCATGCGTTTCCTTTCTCTCATGCTCCTCTTCGTCGCCGTGACGGCGCAAAATGCTGGTAGTCCTCAGCTCCCGGACGACGAGGATATATGCATCAACACTTCCGTCCTTGAAGCGTTTGTGGAGAGTGGGAGCCAGAACGTCACTTGCCTTGGTGAAGTTACCACTCCCCTGTAAGGAGTCCATTTCCATCCCCTCTGGCGGTTCTATAACTCACATCGTATCCGTTCCTTACTAGTCGAAAGGGCTTCAACGCGACGATCTCGGACTGCATCTGCCCCAACAGCACGCTTGTAACCCAGGTGGAGGATGCAGTTGCTAGTTTGTGCAGTGCCGATGCTAAGGCTAGAGTCCAACAAATCTGTGGTGCGTGCCTTTCCCTACAGTGCGGCGTCACAGTCCTTGATACCCTACTATCATCAGGCAACGCCGCTCTCGGAACCCCATCCCCGACGTCGACCGCGGGACCGTCTTCAAGCTCGTCTACCAATGCCGCTCCCGGAAGCTCTGCCGGTGCGAGTGGTACAACTACTGGCAGCGACAGCACCTCCACGCAGACCGTAACTCCTGGTACTGGCGGCGGAGAGGCCGCTGTAGTTGTTAGCAAGGTCATGACGGGCCTAGCCATCTTCGCGCCGCTTCTCATGGGGTGGATGTAAATTTAGAGGTCTCCTCATGTATCTGAAAAGACTTGGGAATATAACGAAGCTCCATCTCGATAAACTGTACCCGGTAACCAACGCTGAGGAGCGTCGTGTCTGCACACCATGTTTGGGACACTATCTACTCGCCCCCGCTTTATCTCAGCAGAGTACACCCGACCGGAAGTCCAGAATGGGAAATCCGACATGAGATGATCGCATTCGACAGTGCACCGTCAAATTGACCAAGCAGAGACTCCGACGCACGTGCAATACGGCCTCAGACAATCAGTAGGACTGTACCGGCCCAGTGAGGTCTCATATGCGCAGCCGACGCTCGCCATGGCAGTGGACTGGTCTTCGCTGGAAAGTGTAGAAGCCTCAGCCTCGGTCAAAAAACTTCTTCTACTCCGCCCTCAACCTTCCTAATCGGGAAGCGTGTAAAATCGTAGTAGTACCATGAGCGAAAAGCCCAGACGGGGGCGCCGCAATGGCAAACCCGTAATGGGCACGGATCCAGACGATCCATTCATGGCGAGAGAGACGGCGCGGCCGCCAGAGTCGGGCGGACCGAGCCAGAAAAAACGCGAGCACACGCCCGAGCACACAGGCACGCATCGCACACCAGACGCGCCTACGCGCAAGTCCACATCCACGTTTAACACACTAAGGAACTTCGCCCGTGCAATCACTCGCTCGCCGTTCAAGAACCGCGACGCGAACAAGCAACTCACGGCTGCGGTGGCCGAAGACGAGCCGTACTCGCCGTCAAAACCCCGCGCCAACCACACTGACAAGCGCACCCGGCGCGACAACTTCCGCACCCATATGCACCAGGAGCGCGGGCGTGCGTCGGTCCCGCACTACGACTCCAACATCCTCGGCGGGCTCGTCCCACGTTACGCGGTCCCTGCCGACAACCTCGACGAGGTACCCGTGCCACGCCCGCCCATCCACGAGTTCGCGTTCAGCATACCGGGCGTGGACCTCCAACGCGTTACGCACCCGACGTTCTACCGGGCGCCAGCACCCCCAGCGCCAATTACGCGCGCCAAGGAGCCCGAGTTCGAACTCGCCCACAAGACACCAAGACCGACAACCGCGACGAGCGCGCACGACATCCCGGACGCCCCGCAAGCACCGCAAGCGACGCAGGCCGACCCAAAGACCCAGGAAGTAACTCAGGACGCCGGACGAGGGTCGCCAACGCCCGACCGCGACACCCCGGCAGCGGGTCGACCGCAAGACGAGGACCCAGCGCCAGCGCCACACGCGGAGGAGGTCGATGATGAGGACATGGCGTCCCTCAACGCCGACGCTGCAGGCCCATTCATCGAGGCCATGGACGCAGCCACACGCGCCATTTCAGAAGACATCCTGGTAACGTACCCACACGCCCGTGAAGCGCTGACGCGCTTCTGCATGACACTGGGGTCCATCCCTGGCGCCGAGCCAGTCTTAGCTGGCCTGGCTTACCTCAACTCACGCATGCAGACCCTCGAAGACCTCGTACGCGGCAACATGACGCCCGCCGCCCAACACCCGGACCAGCGCCCGCTCGTGACACCAACAGCAGCATCGCAGCAACCTCATACAAGCGCCAAGACCGGCTCCAGTCACCCAGAGCCGGCGAAGACACCGGCAGGCGACACTTCAGCTCCCGCAACAGTCACCGAACCGCACGCGAACAAGGACAGCTCCCCGCGTGACGCGGGTCGATATAACCCTCGCCGTGCCATATTCCTCCCCGAGAGGAGCGCGCCAAAGTCCCCCGGCGACCTTGCAAGCCTCAACGCCGCCGCCCCAGCTCTACGCAACGCCATCAACGCTCGCCTTGCCACGGCTCACAAGGACCAACCAGGAGCGCCACGCGTTGTCGGCGTGAACTGGACGCCCAGCGGTAACCTGTGCATTATAGCACAGGAGGGCATGACGGGCGCAGACCTCGTACGCGACCGCGCCATCATTGCTGACGCCGCAGGCCTCGGTCAAGGATGCTCCGCAACGGAGGACATCCCATGGCACCGCGCTGTCCTACGCGACGTCCCCGTACGCTCGCCCACAGGCACCCTCAACACCGGCGCAGACGTCCTCGCAGAGCTCCGCGCCTACAACCCCCGCTTCAACACGCTCAAACTGGCGCCAACGGGCGAACCCGTTCGATGGCTGGCAACGGACGCGACAAGGGAGAGCAAAACATTCTCGTCCGTACTGATCTGCTTCGCGAGGGCGGAGGACGAAGCATCTTTCCAGGAACTCGCGCGCTCGCTGTTCGTCTTCGGACGTGCGTGTGCGTCTGGGAAGTTCACCCCGCGCGACAAGATGCGCATCTGCACCACCTGCTGGAACCCAGCCGCCCGACACTCTGCTCGGGACCACAAGTGCACACCCCACTGCAGGCTGTGTGCCGGCCCGCACAAGGAAGCGGACCATGTGTGCATCACATGCCGAGACAAGCACCGTACGCTCAACCTCCCCCCAATCACATCCCCCGTACCTTGCGAGCACGTCGGGCTGAAGTGCTGCAACTGCGGCCGCCCGCATTACGCTGACGACCACAGATGCGAAGCACGACGCAGATTCACAGGCACCAGAGCGGGCGCGCCTCCGATGACAGGTGCGAACGCGACCAAGCTACGCGGTGGCCGCGGGCGCAAGAGAGGACCCCCGGTCGCTGCACCGGACGCCCCATTCCCAGACCCGCAACCTCAGCACCCGCCGCAACAGCCCGCGGCCGTACAACCGGAGCATCCTGCTCCCCCTCAAGCTGCACCATCCGAGACGACCACTCCAGCCGCGGACGCGACGCAAGCCCACACTGACGCACCGGCAACGCAGGACAAGGCCGCAAGCGCCGCCGACGACCAGTCGCTCGACATGGAAGTCGACGACGACACCCAGGCGACCGGCGCCCCAACCTCGACCGGTCAGCGCCCCTTCACCATAGGAGATGCACGCGTCAAGAGCGCCCGTACGCAAGGCAAGACGCAGGACCGTGCAGCGAAGCGTAGCAAGATCGCAAGTATGATGGCCAAGCGCTTCAACGGCGTCACCATCGCACAATGCAACGACTTCCTCAACAGCGCCAACGACGATCTGACAACGGCGCTGCTCTCGATGCGCGAGAACTACCGCGGCCCCAAGCCCTCGGACGACACCCTGCACGCTTTCCGCGAACAGGTCGACAAGCAGCTCGATGCTAAGCCCGCCGGGACCGCACAGACCCCAGCCCAATGAATAGGCGCGAACGTCGAAGAGCCGCGAAGGGGAAGCCCATTCGCTTCCTCAGCGGTAACATGAACCGTTCAAACACTGGTTTACACTCACTCATACAGGACTCAACCCTCACCCGCGACATTCTGTTCGTTCAGGAGCCGTGGTGGGGAGACATTCGGAACGGACGGCACGCGTCCGTGAAGCCAGGAGCTGGCTGGCGCTGTCTCTTACCGCGCAGCACCATCCCGGACGGCTCACGACCGCGCGTACTTACGTTCTACAGATCCCGCCGCGACGTAACTGTCATACCGCGTTACGACCTAATCGACGACTTCGACGCCATGGCTGTCGAAGTACGCCAGCGCGGCGCCCGCCCTACAATCTACGTCAACATTTACAACCAGCGCGAAGCAGCGCGCAACGACAACGACCAGCCCACGCGCACGACGTTCGACCGGGTATTTCTCGGCGACCGCCCACCGCGCTTCCCTCCAGGCGTGCCAGTCGTCATCTCGGGCGACTTCAACGAGCACCACCCGTGGTGGGAGACCATGGCGGCGGAACCACGCCCACAAGCGCGCAGCCTCGCGGACTGGATGCGCAATGCGGGCTTCGAGCTCGCGAACGTGTTCGACCAGGCTACGTTCGCTTCTCACGCGACCGGTCGCCCATCAGTACTCGACCTCACGTTCGTCAACGAACCAGCGCGCCTGCTGGACACCGTCCAGAACTGGTGTGTTAACGCGGAGGCCACCGGCGCTTCTGACCATTACGCCCTGACTTGGAGCATGGACGCGAGTCGCGAGGAGATAACCAACGAGACAGGTGCGCGTTTCAATTGGAAAAAGGCTGACGAAGAACTGTTCAAGAAGCGCGTCCGCGAGCTGCTTGACGAGCAACCAGCTACGTTCCAAGCCCTCGCCGACCGCACGCGCATCCCACCGCCAGAGGAGCTCGAGCACGCGGCGACGACGTTCATGTCAATCCTCGTCACCGCCGCTGAGGAAGCGGCGCCGCAGCGCCGCGAGAGCGCACACGCCAAACCTTGGTGGAACGCCGAACTCGACGCGGCGAAGCTGGACATCACAAACGCGAAGATAGCGCTGCAATACTGCGCGCCACATGAATGCCAACGCCGAGCGGCTGACATCCGCCGAGCAGCTAACTACTTCAAGCGCATGGTGCGTCGCGTCAAGAGCGCGTACTTCTGCGAACTCCTGGAGAACGCGACAACCAAGGAGATATGGGAGTACAAGAGCTGGACGGCGGGCAAGCGCTCATACCCTACCCCCCCGCTGGAACGCGGAAACGGTGAGCCCCCAGCCACCGAACACGCTGATAAATGCGCAGCCCTACGCGCTACACACTTCGCGCCGCCGACAGACCTCGGCATCGACCCTCCAAACCTCGACACACCCCGCCCAGACGCGCTGCCAGAGGAACACGTCTCGCGCCAGGAGGTACGCGACGCGCTCTTCTCAGGCGGGCAGGACAAGGCCCCGGGCCCGTCCGGCATCTCAAGACGGGCACTGCGCTGGGCGTGGGCGGTCGCCGAGGAAGAATACTACTGGCTAATCGCGGCGTGCGCGCGAGCAGGATACCACCCGCTGATCTGGCGGTGCACCATATCCGCGTGTCTCGCGAAGCCGGGCAAGCCGGATTACTCCAAGTGCAAGGCTTATCGCATGATCCAGTGCGAGGAGGAGCCGGGCAAGGACTTGGAGAAGGTACAGGCGAAACGCCTCGCGTTCCAGGGCCTGGAGCTCGGCCTCATCGCAGAGACACAGTTTGGCGGCGTCCCCGGCCGCAGCGTCGACGACGCTGCACTCACATTCACTCATGACGTCGAACGCGCCGCGCAGGACGGACTCGTGACTTCCGCACTGACGTTCGACATCTCAGGTTACTTCGACAGAGTGAACCACGCTCGCCTACTCCAGACCCTCGCGGACAGCAAGCTACCTACCGCGACAGTCCGCTGGGTCGCATCCTTCTTATCCGGCCGCCGCACATCTATCAGCCTCGACGGGGAGCGCGACACCATGGCCGACGTCCTGAGCGGGATCCCGCAAGGCTCGTCCGTGTCGCCAATCCTCGCCAGCATCTTCAGCAAGTCACTCGCGGACCGCCTAGCGGCGGCCGCGCCACGTCTGCGTCGCATCCTCGCCCAGAACCAGACTCCCACCGAGGGGCGACTCAGCATGTTCGTCGACGACGGACTCATCTACGCCTCATCGCGGTCGTTTGCCACTAACAACCAGCACATCGCGTCGCTGTACGGCGTGACCAAGGACTGGGCGCACGACTTCGGGGTCGAGCTCGACCCTATCAAACGCGACTTCTCCCATTTCACCCTCGGCCTACGCACGCTCAACGGCCGGGTAATCGGGAACCACCGCCCGCCCCTTTCTCTTCCCCGCGACGACGGCGGGGTTGACATCCTCCAGCCGAGCCAGTGCTACCGCTGGCTCGGGATCTGGTGGGATCCGAAGTTCAACTTTTCGGCTCACATTTCACAGATGGCAGAGCGCGCGAGCAGCGCAGTATCGGCGCTATCCATGCTCGGGAAGACCACCAAGGGTCTATCGCCGCTGCAACTGCGCACGATCCACAATGCGTGCACCCTATCCATACTAACCTTTGGCGCAGTAGTGTGGTACACCGGCGACCGACAACTCACCCGCGTCCACAAGCTGGACGTCGTCCTTCGCCGCGCGTTACGACACGTACTCGGCGCCTTCAAGACTACCCCGGCAGAAGCGCTGTACGTTGAAGCGTCTATGCCGCCCATGCAATACAGGCTCCAGGAGCGCCTGGAACGTGGCGCGATCCGCTTTGCGTCGTTCCCGTCCGAGCACCCCATTCGACAACGCCTAGGTGGTGCATGGTCGACGGGCGCGGACGGCAAGTACGGTCCCCCACTACCACCGTCAAGCTCCAACAACCGTCGCGCCCAGACAAGACTACAGCGCATGGCCCGCCTATACCCCGCCGATGGCGAACGCGTCAACCCGCGCCTTCGGGCGCCCTGGGTGGACTTCGTCGCCGATGAGCGCTGGCAGGGCCGACTGACCATTTTACAGAAGACTCCTGACATGGACAAGCGTCGCGCAGCGCTCGCGCATGCGGAGCTTGTCCGCAACCTGCGCAAAGACACCACTAACCTCGTCACGTACACAGATGGCTCGTTGCTCGCCGACAAGGCGGGCGCGGGCGCCGCTTTCTTCTGCGGGCGCACGCAGCTGTCGTCGCTCTCCCTGGGCTTGGGAGACGCAGGGGAGACGTACGACGGAGAATTATACGCGCTGGCGCGCGCGGCGCGCAGCGCAGTCATCCTGGCCGCGAACACAGGCGCTACGCACCTGTGGTTCTTCGCCGACAACGACGCGGCCGTCGGCAGAGCGTTCGAGAGGGCTCCATGTTCCGGCCAAATGTTTTCTTCCATGTTCGCTGATCCCATTGAGCAGTTCCTTACCACCGACGATGGGCATCGCGTCACGGTCGCCTGGGTCCCCGGACACGAGGACTTGGAGGGGCAGGAAGCGTCCGACAGACTCGCAAAGGCCGGGACGAGCTTGGCACCCTCGCTCCCGGTCTCGCTCACGATCACTCGAGCTAAGCGCGCTGTCAGCGACCGTCTTCTCGAATCCTGGCGCAACGAATGGCTCGCCAACGAGCGGCGTAACGCATATACGCCCGCTAATCGCATCGCTCCGTCTACTCGCCCCACCCCCCATCTGCGCACGCTCGACAAGAGCCTCTACGCGCGCGTGTTCCAATGTCGTACGGGACACGCGTTTACGGGCGAGTACTACAAGATGATCGAGAAACCAGAGCGCGGGCTAGCATGCGTGTGCGGGACGCCTCTGCAAACCCGCGACCACATCCTGGTCGATTGTCCGGAGTACGAGCGGCACCGCGGTGTCCTTCGCGCACACTCCCAGCAGCTCATCGTCTCCGACCTGCTCGGGACGCGCGACGGCATCGCGGCGACGGCCAAGTTCATTCAGAAGAGTGGCGCGTTCTCGCGACCGGCCACTCTCGTTGCAGAAGACCAGGACGAGTAGATACGGCGCGCCTACGGCGCGCCGCGTCCGCCCCGCCCCTCCACTCCTCACCAGCGCGCCCTTCCGCGCGATGCCTGGACTCATTTCACCCACACGGCCTCTCGTATATACGCCCCGTCCGTTATGTGACCTTACTGAACCACTACTTCCCCCAACGAGCTGCCCGGACGTTTCGACTGATCGGCTGCATAGTACGCGCATTGGACTCTCCTTGTAGCAACGACTTTACATTCCCATTCCTTCCCGCCCTCTCCCCTCCCCTTTCCTTCGTTCCTTCCTATACCTCGTCCGTCCTCGGCCACTGTGTCTTAGCTCTGTGAAGCTTATTGCAGTATAAATACACTGATTCATCATCGCCTCAGCCTCGGTCCCGTCTCCAAAGCCGAGACAAAACTTTCACACCGCCTACGTCGCTTTGGCTGTCAAATGATCGCCCCATATGCCAAAGGTCAATGTCCGTCCCGATAGGACCTTTTTTTTTACCCTGTTCTACGATCACCGTGCGCATCACGCTGTCGGATTGAATTCCAAGTCGAAGTGACAAAGCAAAGGATGATGTCATCTTCTTATGACAATGGCACGCTCGCGGAGTTGCAGATCCTTTGCTTTGCCCGGTCATGTCGTCGCCTGCGTTGAGAAGCTCGTCCTTCCGTCTGCACTCACATCGTACCTATCCTTCGGACGATTGATATCTGCGAGACCCATAGCACAAAAGACGGTGACGGGCTGGATATCGGCTATGCTGCCGTGTCGCTGCCGCAGCACGAGTGGCCTCGCATGTTTGTATAAGCCATTGCATTCAACGCCCAGCTAACGCACTTGTCGATCCTGAGAGGACCCACCTCGACGGTGGAAGATCCAGGGCCTGTGGAGCTACCGTCGTCTCCCCCGTCTCTTGCTTCGGTCCCGGCGCGCTGAAGTCTGCTTCACGAAGTTACAGAATGCTACGACTTGTGCGCTACCGATTTCGACAGAAGACCGACGGGGATAACGTCATGGCTCAGTCTGTGCCTTATAAGTGCTGCGTTTCCTCGCTACTGGAGATTGACCACAGCTTTCGTTGCTGTTCGTAATGTTCTCCAAAGCCCTCGTCGTCCTCGCGCTCTGTGCCTCTGCGCTCGCTATTCCGACCCGCGGAGGTCTCACCGTGGCGATTCAGGCACCCAAGAACGTCGCGTCAATCGCTGAATTGACCGTCGTGGCCGCCGTCACCAACACCGGCGCCGAGGATGTCAAGATCATGAATATCGGCACTGTTCTGGACTCAAGGCTTCCAACAAAATCATTTACGGTGTCAAGGGTGAGATTTCCGAAACGAAGGCAGTTTCATGCACTGACATGCACCACGTAGAATGGGACTGAGGTTTCCTTCACAGGCGTCAAACTCTCCCTCAACTTGGAGAAACTTAGTGCTGACGCGTACACCGTCATTCCGGCTGGAAAGACAGTCTCCGTCGTGCATAACAGTGTGTTTGACATGAGGCCTATGCGATGCGACGTAACTAATGCATCGGCAGTCGCTGCTCTGTTCGACTTCGAGAATGCAGGCGTAGGCGCATTCTCCATCGAGCCTGTCAACCACATTCCAGTCGTGGCGAGCGATAGTAATGCTACAGCTGTCGCACTCCAGCCATACCAGCTTTCGACGTCGAAGCACGACTTCAGAATTTCCAAGGATGTCGCGAAACGGTCGCTGCCGCAGCAGACTGAGAAGCGTGCATTCCTGGACTGCCCTGATGCTGCGTCGAGCGACTTCATCTCGGCATCGTACACGGAGGGCACGGGCCTCGCATCCCTCGCGTCGTCGTACATATCGGGTAATGGCGCCGACGCTCTATTCGGAGCGTACTTCAAGGAATCGAACCCTGGCGACATCATTAATGTTTTCAACAACGTATATAACGAAGCCGCGTTTGGAAATCGTGCTCTCAGTTGCTCTGACCCGGATGGCATTTGCGCGAGTGGAGATGTTATTGCGTATACCCATATTCCCAACGGCGACGTCTTCTGTGCGTTTCAAGTTTTACTTTCTACTATTTCCTTGCTTATTTGTGTATCTTTTTGTCACACAGTCTGCGGTGGATTCTTCTCAATGGTTCGTCTCAGCAGTCTGACTCACTTCCGGTCGAGTAAGAACTCCGTCATGGCAGGTCTCATCGACCGACATTTGCGCGGGAGCTGATCATCGCAACATCCGCGGGTGCGTCGTCCTCCCTCCGAGCTCATTCAAGAGGACATCGTCATTCTGACCAGTACACCAGAGCAGTTACGCTGCACGAGCTCACCCATGCCACGTCCGGGACGACGGACATTGGCTACGGCTGCGACTTTGACCAAAGCCTCGCGGCTGGCGATGCGATCCGTAACGCCGACAACTACAACTGTTTCTCGGTGCAGGTCTTCCAGGACACTCAATGCTGAGATGATCCCAGAGATCCCAAATTGTCATTGTACAGTAAATAACACGAAAGAAGTAGCGTCTTGCGTATGAACACGAGTCTCACGGAACTGCTTAGGCATGTCAAGTGATACCGTCAGCCAAGAAGTATAAGTGTACCCTGAAGCCAAAGTTCCAGTACGTCAGAGTGGTGGTGGCCGTGCTTGTGTTACAGCTTCGCGAACGCCAAGCTGGAGTTCTTGTCCTCATACATCGCAGTCTTGAAGCGTGAAATACTCGGCTTCATCTCAATCAGTCGTTGAGCTCCAGGAGAGGATGTAATCCGCAGCCAAGCGGAAAGCAGATCCCGGCTAACGCCTGTTGCCAAGACCCTTGGACTCTAACCGCGACCCATAAGAAGGCGTCCCGCCGCACAGCACGCTCCTTCTGCTCTGCACACTCCCTTCCAAGCCCATGATGCGTACCGCCTTGCTCGTGGCCGCTGGCGCCAGCCTCGTCAGCGCAAAAAGCTACAACCTCCACCAGTACAGCGGGGGCAAGAACTTCTTCGACGGCTGGAACTACCCCGGCGCGTTCGACACTACCAACAACGCGCCCACTGCAGACGTCACGAATTCTGGCGACAACTGGATTGGTGCGCCCGACGTCCCCAACGGCTTTACTCAGCCTCGTCTGATTTTCCGCAGCGAACAAGACGTACTCCCAGAGCGCCGGCCTCACGACTGTTAACGACCAGGGCCACGCTGTGCTTCGCGTTGACGACACGAGCACCGTCGTCTACAATGACAAACGGTCTGCGAGATCTGTTAGCTGTCCGTGTTTAATGTCTAACATCTGGATCGTCGCTCCACAGTTACTCTGTACGAATCGAGAGCTCGGAGCTCTACAGCATCGGCTCCGTCTTCGTCATGGATGCAGGTGCGTCCATTTCTCTCCCTGCTGAGCATGCTTAGCTCGAATGCTAACCCCACTTGGCACAGTACACGTGCGTCCCGCGCATCCTCGCGAAAGAATGCTCACATTCCGGTACCGAGCCACAGATTCCATTCGGTTGTAGTGTTTGGCCCGCGTACGATCCTTGAAGCCTCTGGATGCTGTAGGCTAATCAGGTCTTCAGGTACTGGACGTCTGCAGAAGTATGGCCGGAGGGCGGGTGAGCAAGACGGGGTCGTGTTCTAACTATGCATCCTTACACCCGTAACCCAGAGAGATTGACATCCTGGAGAACGTGAACCAGGCGACGAACAACCAGATGGTGCGTACGATGCATTCCCTACCTGTGTGTGCTCGGGACTGTTGATTGAATGATCGTGCATCGCAGGCGCTGCACACGCACGGGACATGTACCATCTCGCCAGAGTCGACAGGCACCGCTATGACCGGCAGCGTCGTGTTCGAGGACTGTGGCAACGCCCTAAACGGCAACACCGGCTGTGTCGTCCGCGACCCGAGCACGAAGTCCTTTGGTAAAGACTTCAACTCGAATCAGGGCGGGATGTGGGTCACAGAGTTTGCGGAGGATGCTATCTCGTACGTCTTCATCTTCCGCTCCCGCTCCGTAGCCATATCACTGACCGACCCGGGCTGTAGGATCTGGTTCTTCTCGGTACGCACTGCATGCACGGGTCCGGGTCCGATGCCTTGACCGCTCATGCATGTTTGCTCTGTACTGTAGCGCGCGGACATCCCGGCTTCGCTGAAGAGCGATGCCAACTCTACGAGCATTGATACGTCCGCGCTCGGCACGCCTGTCGCGCGCTACCCCAACACGAACTGCGACATCAAGTCGCTCTTTGCGCCGCAAAAGATCGTTATCAACATCACACTCTGTACGTCGCGCATCCCCTTTCCTCACTTCCGTCTGACCACAATGTATGTCAATTTAGGCGGTGTCTTCGCGCGCCCGACGTTCAACTCGACGTGCCCCGCGACGCAAGAGAACTCGTGCTACCTCGACTGGGTCATCGGCCCGCCGGCGAACTACACCGAGGCGTACTTCGAGATCGTGTCGCACCGCGTCTTCACCGACACCGCCGCGGCGCCTCCGACGCCGAACCCGTCCGGCACGCCCGGTGGTAGCAGCGACAACAGCAGCAGCGGTACTGGCACTGGCACTGGCACTGGAGGCGGCGATGGCACAGGTGCTGCTATCGCTGCTGGAGTCGGGAGCGTTACTCTTGCGGCGCTCGTTGGCTTCGCCATTGCGATGGTTTGATAATGATATGGATGATTTCGTACGTGATTTTTTGTCCAGGACAGCTACTCTATATAATTGGAACTCTTATGCTACACACCGTGAGTGCGTCCGTGCTCTGCGACATTCCCAAGCATACATCACTCTTGATGCTACACAGCGAACGCCCAATGCAGACGGTCGGGAAGTGAAGTAGAGAACCGGACGTCCGCACCACACTCGACGCCAGACGCTCTCAGCTGTCTCCTCTTGCGTTCGCTGGCCTTCCGCGGTGGCCAGTTCCAATTGCAGTCCTTGCGTTGTGACCACTGCGCAGCGCCGGAATGAAACGTGCGCAATTCCTTCAACGCCCAATCCCTGACGCGCCCGAGCACGAGGTCGACTTCTTCCAAATAGACATTATTGAGGTCGAATTCGTTAACATACGTCTTGTCCGCTTCCAACGGGTTGTTGCAGAACTGTACGAGCTCCTGTTGCTGCAGTTTCAGAGTACGAAGACTTGGTGGAAGAGCGTCGAGGAGTGTCCGGCGCGGTTCGAGAGTGTGCATGCGCCACGTCGAGAACGAGAATGTGTGCAGCTGAGTAGCGAGGGCGAGTACCTCCGCCAGCGATTCGATGAAAGTGTACACTATGGGTTGGGGAATGGACAGTCCGAGATGGAGTCTTCGTAGCGTCGGAGCGTGACATTTCAACATGTCGAGGAGCGGCTGTAAACTGTCGATGGTGGGGTAACTTCTGCGATCCAAGCTTATATCCTCTAGTCGACAGTCCAAAACGCTGCGTTCGATATGCTGGACCATGGGAAGTGCTCCGTGACCGCCGTCGCGGCGTCCATAAATAGACAAACTGCGCAGATTCGGAGGGCATTTGAACAATGGGTGCAAGTCCCCCTGGTCGTACCCAATCAGGCTCAGTCGCTCCAGGGATGGACCGGCGTGGGTGAGGTAGTGCGAGAGGAGCTTGCACGAGTAGTTGTCCCTGTGACCGCGGAGTGTAAGAGATTTGAGTTGGGCAAACCACTTGGGCGGAGCGTTTGGCGCAATATCGCGCCTCCAAAGTGACTGTGCATTGATTCCAAAATGATTCAGCGAGCTGGACGTAGTGTAGGCCTGGTCAGAGTTGAATAGAAAAGGTTTGTTTGTGCCAGCCACGCACCTGAACATGTTCATGACCTCCCACACCTCGTCCGCTACCCTGGACCTTCGGTGTTGCTCCTTACGTTGCGCATATTCACGGGTTGGAAGTGTTTTATACTGGAAGTCGACCGTAAAGCGAAAGACGAGTTGAAGCAGAGTCTTGTCGTTCTTGATTGCGGCGCGGAACAGGTCCAATGATTCGTAATCGGTAATCGTCACGGAGCGGTATAGTAGCCTGTTGGTTACAGCGTGCTTTAACGGCTACTCGTTAGGGCAGGATGTCTGGGGAGATATAATGTCGGGCGTACCCAGTACCTGTTGATGGCGGAACAGGCAACCAGCGGGTTTGGAAACTTGTGCACAATGCTGTCCTTGTACATGAGTTCCGTGGTGTGGTAGTTGTACATCTCTGCGAGCTCACTGTCCAGAGCATATCAGACTTTGAGAGCGAATGTGGCGGCCGGCAAGTTGGAGACATACAGGAATATCATATCGAGAAGCTCAACCGGGAGTACGCACTCCTCTTGCGGGAAAGCTGCGTGAGCCTTAGCCGAGGTCTTCCTGCGTTTGGGAGCCATGGTGAGAGGAGGAGGACAAGATGCGGAATCGGGGATTGAAAATATTGTGCCGATGTTTGGGCGCTCCGGGCGATGACGTTTCGCGTTCCCGCTCCGCTTCCGCAGCTTGACCTCGAATTTTACGCCTGTACGACCACTTGACGCCAAATCACAATGTCCTTTACGACGTGGGTACGCAGAGGTCACCCTAGTGAGTAAAGAATCGCTGGCAAGTAACAAATTCTGATTACCTTTCTAGTTCTTTTTGGCCTCATCATCTTCCTCGCCATCGTCGAGGCAGGTCCTAGTATTAAATCGCCCTGAACTTTGAGAACTCACATCTGGCAGGGCTCGCTCGCTACGTGGCTGACGGTCAAGTACAACGCGCACCACGACTACCCGAATAAGTCGACGCGCGACACGACGCGGTTCCTCGTCTTCGCGTCCTGGTGGACCGTGCTCTTCAGCTTCATATTCGCCGGTCTCTTCTTCCACTCCAGCACGGGCTCGGTCCTCACCAGCGTCGCGTCCCACGGTATATTGTGCGTCCGTTCGCCGGAATGTCGATATAGCCCCTGAACCAAGGCTCGCAGCTTGTTCTTGACGTGGATCTTCTGGACCGCCGGCGCGGCCGCTATCACGCAAGCCATCGGTGGAGGCAACAACTGCAGGTGCGTCGACGCGTCACACCTCACTCGCCGGTGCCGGTCACCGGTGACGCTGACCTTCGCGAACCCGGATCCGCAGTGATATCCGCTTCAACCTCCCGTACTGCAACCAGCTCAACGCCGAACTGGGATTCGGCTGGGCCGTCTGGTGCGTGTCTTGCACGTTTTTCTTCTCGTGTACTTACGCGTGGCCGACTTCGAAGGCTGTGTGTGACCGTCGCGCTGATCGTCGTCATCGTGCGCGCCGTGTCTGCTCAACGGCGAGGCGACGGCATGGCGGGCCAGCTCGTGTAAGGCAAAAGACTCACGCGTACGCCTGTCATTGTCCTGCGCCTTCCAACATCCAACAACTTCTTGTCATCGCAACCTGCCTCCAAAGTGTACAATTCATGCGCTCACGGACTATAATTCCATCCGAACTTGTGTTGCTGTGCCCGGCGAATCGAACTGGCTGGTCTAAGAAATGCCAACTTCGCGATACTACGACTACTCGGGATCGAATTATATGACAATCGACGAGCTCAGTCGTAGCGGAACACGGGCTTCATATGAAAGCGGCCTTCTTCCTTCTCCAAGTTGTCGAATTCATCCTCGCTAGTCGACTGCAACTTCGTCAGGTCCCACAAGTCCTCGCCAATCTGCACTTTCTGGATCCTGGGGAAGACCGCCCGGACCGCTCGCCTAGCGCGTGCGCACACGGCATTTGCTTGGTCTCTCTGCCGTTGCAGAACCTCCTCGAGTTCCTCCGGACTGTAACCGTCGTATGCGTTGCCGCACCATGGAGGGTCGAACTCTTTATCGAGCTGCGGCGCGTCGGGAAGGTTGATTCGGACGAGCGAACGGAGAGATTTGAAGTGGAGGAGGTCAACCTGCGGAATACAACACGTGAGATTCGGATTGGACACAAAATCAACTTGGAAGAGTTGACCTCGAGAGTCATGTTCCCGCCTGGTGGAGTCTGGAGACTGAGCTCCTTCACGTTCGACATTCCTGCGCATATGTCTGCGATGAGGTGTCAGCTACCAGTCAGAATCTATTCACCACTCATGGGAAGCAATTGCGTACCATGAATGACATTATCGCGACCGCGGGCGACGTGAAGCTCCGCGACGGATAGTTCCTCCACCTTGCTCGCACCAACTCGCCAAACCTCAGGATCGTCCATACCCGTTTCATAGTTCATTCGAACCGTAAGACTCGTCACGTTCGGACACGCCGCTCGAAGATACGTATCGCCACTCCTTATAGCTAACCACTTGACGTTCTCCATCCGTACCGGTGGGTCCTGCACGACGAAAGCGCAATAGAACGCTTCGACGAGCGGTGCGCCGAAGTTGGGATTCGGATTGAAGTTCAGGTACTCGAGAGATGGCATCGCCTTGAGGAGTTCGACGAATGCTGATGCGCAGGCGGGGAGGTCGTCAGGGGTCTTGAAGAGCACCGAGGGGTCGCGCGAGCGGAAGTATTGGCCGAGGATCTGGATCGGGATGTTTGGCGAGAATGAGAATTGCCTGCCATCATGATGAATGCTGTGAGGTATCTCGCATGTGGTAGGACTTACCTGATGTGAGGCGCAAGTCCAGAACGAAGCAGCTCGTGCAGAATATGGGTCGACACGTCGAGCGACTCTCTTCGTATCTTGAGGACGCGAAATAAGATGGGAACCGACGTTGCCCGAATCGCTTTGCACGTCGTCGAGAAACCGCGCAGCATGCCGCGGTTATAGTGACGAGCCCTGTCGACGTCCCGAGTGTGGTATATGGCCTCACATATGGCGGTCAAGACGTCAGTGTTCAGGGCGAGGAGTGAGGAAGGAGCCATTGCGGAGGACAGCCGTCACGGTAGGAAGCGAGGCTGCGCGGCCGTATATATACCGCGTTGACTCCTGCGGCTGCGGTTCCGAAGTGCAATCCGAGCCGGCGCTGGCAGAGAGGGGCTGCTGAACAACGTAACAATGCACTGCGGATGCACTTGGGTCAAATGTACGTAAGCGTGTAATCATGATCGTTGTCTCTTGTGGAGACGAATCGGTTTCTCGAGCAGCTCGACGCACTAGTTTTCCTTCATTCATTGTGCATAGTCTCCCCAGAGCCTGCCCTGCAATTGCCTGCGCGCAGCAAGTTGTCTGCCGCGCGTTGAGTATGCGGCAGGAAACCATAAACCCCTGCGGCGGGTTTAAAGACCTGCTAACCACTTGACGCCCAGTTCTCTCTCCCAAGGAACACCAGTGCATTCTTGTGCGGACCAGGACCCCCGAATATCCTATCAGATGAGACATCCTAAGCACCCGATTCCGAACCTGTTTGATTCGCGCTCTCGCGCATGAAATTTGTCCGCGGATGTCACATCGAGCCTCCGTCTCTATTGGAAAAAGCCGCCGTGTCTCAAGCTATAGGGAATTAAAGTAGCATTTATGAACCATACGACAGGGGCTTGTAGCAATTGATACGTGCTGGTTTAGGAAATCCAATCAAATCTTGTGATACTGTACGAGTACTTTCGGCGTATCAACAAGTGGTTTCTTGCTTTGCAACTACGACTGAGTCCGGATTACATGTTAGAAGAGACGGAAAACCTTCCTCAAGTCGACGCTGAAGCCTGAGCCGAAGGCTGTGATCCCGATTTTAGCTCCAAAACTGCCACCGACTCCCAGGAAATGGGTCTCGAAAGTCGCGTCCTTGATACCGATGTCGCTCTGAAGGCCGAGGCCGAGATTGAGTGCGAACGGGCCGCTCTCCATCTTCACAAGGTTAGCTTGCGCGCCGACACCGGCGTACTTGGGAAGTACACTGATCCCGCCAATGTCGAGCGTTTCAGCGGATGCCTCGACACCAACTTGGAGGATGTCGACCTTGCACTGCGCCATCGTGTTACGGCACAAGAGCTACCACTCTAGCCGTAGGGGATTTTCTCGCCTTCAAAGCCTCCAAGACCCCTCCTCGGTCGTGATTAACCTCGTCTCCAAGAGCTCAACGGCCCAAGTTGCGACCCTTTACAGATCGCACGGAGATCGCCGTCCATGGGCGATCCCCCATCAATCCCTCTTGACCCACTTCCACCATGGCCGACGTTATCGATACCAGCTCGTCCGAGGGGCTCTTCGATATCCCCACTACGAATGCCGTCGAACCACCTCGCGACGCGCACGAACCCACACCCTCCGAGGACGAGAGCGTCCCAGACCTAGAGCCCCCTGCTCAACCTCCGCTCCCTGCGTATGAGGGTACTCCGGCGGAGCCCGACCCTTACCTCATGCTAGCCTACGAGGTTCGCCAGGTCTGGAGGCTCAGCACCGAGTTACGCGCGGC
>KV425911.1:13892-80188 GCA_001632375.1 Exidia glandulosa HHB12029
TGTCAGGACGCGGCTATATACTCGCCAGACGCGACGCTCGACGGGATGTAGGATGAGAGCGAGACTTATAGGACGGTTGCTAGACCAGCTCGAAACTAAAGTACAAAGTGATGCAAACACGAGCCTTATATACCCGACGGTTCCCGAGATGCTTCCGAGCTCGCGCGACGTTGCAATCCCCGCGACGGCCGCGAGCCTTCCCTAACCCATCTCGCATGTGTCGAGCGCGCATGCTCGCGTGAGTACCGACGAGCCTCGAGCCGATAACACCGACAACGAGGCGGTCCGAAGCTTAGAGCGGCGGCGAAAAGCGTAGGACCGCCCGAGTTGTCACATGGATACAAGGGAAACATACAAAACATCCACCGAGGTCGCCCATACCATAGCCGGAGGCAAATATATACTTCCGAGGGTTTCAAACACCTCGTCAAGCCTCGCGGGGAAGGGTTTCAAACGCGTTTCAAACCCCGAGTTTCAAACCTGGTTTCAAACGTCCTGCATTTACCGAGCCCTACAGTTGGGGATAGTCAAAGTGTATCAAGTCTTAGGGTCATCTATAGTTAATTATGAGACCAACTGCATTGTGTTCC
This sequence comes from Exidia glandulosa HHB12029, assembly GCA_001632375.1. Classification (NCBI taxonomy): domain Eukaryota; kingdom Fungi; phylum Basidiomycota; class Agaricomycetes; order Auriculariales; family Exidiaceae; genus Exidia; species Exidia glandulosa. The sequence continues at coordinate 14,483 of KV425911.1, forward strand.
CCTCATTGAGAGGGTCTGAAAGAGGTTGGTCCCAAATCATTTCAACGAGTAGTTCCGTGGGAAAATGCCAAATAAGGAATACACCGGCCGAAAATTTGACGGATGCTAAAAAATCTATGTATGCTTACGTAAAGGGTACCATTCGAGAGCACTGATATAGGAGAACGCAATGGTGACAGTTTCGAGACATTCCAACGAGCGGATTCTCCTAGAATAGACGATTTGTTCTGCTTCCGGGCCCGGACGGAACCCGGCGAAGCGGCCGCACCCCGATGACCGACCACTTTCACCACTCTCAGGGGCTGCACTCTTCGAAGAAGCATCCCCCTGTATGCCCAAATAGACATCTGAGCCTCAGCATATGCTTGCATTGATATAGGGAGAAAAAATATTTCCGCCCACTCGCCCGAAAATTTGACGAATGCTAATTTCTCGTTGGAATATTACGTACCAACCTTAAATTAACCGGAAAAGGTCCCTGAACATGATTCCGAAGTCTTTGAGCCTCTCTATAGCCTGTGAGAGGCACTATCGACTGAACACTAGTTTGATACAGTTTGACTGTCCCCAACTGTAGTAGCAACGTGCTTCCTCTGTGTTCTTAGAAAGCAGATCTGTTCCACAGCCAGGATGAACCCTGGCAGTGTTGGTACATACCATGTTCCGGGCGCCGGCTAGATAAGTGTCTGTCAGCGGAAGAAATTTTGAGGAATTGCTGTGCTAGGACTATATGCGGACAGATCGACGTGTGCTAGCACCAACAGACGACAACAACATTCGATTCTCTACCTCCCGACACCCCTCCCGACACCTTCGACTCCCGCAATGGACAGCACGCTTTCGGAAGACATCATCTATCTTCTTCTACATCAGGTTTACTACGACGAGCAAGTCGCACTGCCGGATTACTCGACGTTGACCAGTCTTTGCCTCGTTAACCACGCGGTCTCACGACCCGCTCAGCCACTTCTCTTCCGCTGGGTCCGCCTGCTCTCGATTTGCGGTATTAGCTCATTCGCCAACGCATGCAGGCGCAAGCCGTGGCTTGGTCGCGGAGCGTACATCCAACACGTCAGGCTTGGCCGTGCAACGTATTCTCACGGAAACCAAAGCGTGAAAGCGCCAGACCTTGTTCTCCCACTATCAGCTGTTCCGAAGCTTCGGACACTCATGCTCGACATTGAGCTACCCATAGTCACTATGGAGAACCGCGATCTCGCTCCTCTTGCGGCGCTGCCCGCGGCATGCACAATATCCAGTCTTCATTTGAAGGCTCCAACCAATACCGCTATGCACCTCTCCTAGACGCGCTGCCTGCCGTAACAGCTCTCGAACTTGACTTTCACCGGCTCGACAGAATGTTTCCGCCTCTTCCCGCCAACCGTTCGTTCCTCGAGGTTTCTGTCAGCTTCGAGACCGGCACGCCTCCCTACGCGTGTGCTGCCTTCTTTGGACCTCAGTGGAAAGTACCGCTGGAGGTATTCTCCCTTCGTTATGGAGTAGGATTCAACATGATGCCAGGCCAGCCAAAGCCGGCAGCCACTCTCCGATCGCTCAAAGTCGATCATTGGGACGAGGCCGTCGCAGCGTTAGCTGCGTCTTTGTCTCAGCTCATCGAGCTAATCCTGTGGGAGCCATCCTTGGGCCACCTCGCGGCTCCGTTCGCCGACACACTTCCAACTACACTAGAGCACTTTGCGTTTCCCGGAGACCTGATCGAGTTCAACAGGGGCTATCGCGCGCTGACAGGTGTCGAGTTCACTGCACTTTCACGGCTGCCGAGCCGCCTCAGTCGATTGCGGTATGTCTCGATGTACAACAGCAATCAGCGCTCATGGGCCATGCTCCTTGGCGTCAATTGCGCATCGGCAGGCATCACTGTGCGTCGGTACGACAGCGTTGAGATGTTCAGAAAGGCACGTGCTACAGACATGACTTGCGTTCTTTGCCTCTCCACTCACATGTCTGACAGAGTATCTTCACCCTCAGTCGCACTGTCTTCCCACGCAGCTTAGACGTTTGCGAATTCGCTCAGCTGCAGGATGAAGACGGAGGGTTGAACAACGATCCGATTGACGAACTCGTCATAGTCGACCGTACCTTCTTGACCCGTCTTCGACGAAAATGGCGAACCTTCTCCTTGTTACGAATGTGAATTAATATCCTGTTTACAGTACTCCGCTGTCGATCGTGTCACCTAGTGCTTGCTCTGACCCAGGCAGGAAGCGTTTTAGGTGCCGCGGCTACGCGTGCGAAAGTGAGCACCGCCACTATTGGTGGGTAGTGCGTATCGCAACAGTGGACAAGGTTTTCAACCACATGTGCGCTGCTGTAGAGAGAATCCCTCTCAAACTCAGGCAGATATGCCACCACAGCTGAATCTCCGGCAGCAGTTGTGACATCATGGGTATCTGAGGGGCGCCGGCCGGAGCCCAAACCGTGGCCTCCACCCCCTCTCTCACACCATCACGACTCAGATGTCGAGTTCGTGTCTCACTCCGCCAGAAACTCCCAAACCTCTGCTGGCATCGAGCATCTCAACGACATTCCAACCGAGCGAATTCGCAGACACTATACTCATATCCAGCGACGGCGTGGTGTTTTTTGTCCTTGCCGGACAGCTCACCTCTCATTCAGAGAACGCCTTCGCCGGGTTACTGTCTGCGACCACGTCTCCGCGACCCGCAGCCTTACCGGAAGTATACCATGTCGAGCAGACGGCCGCTGTCCTAAATGTCGTCCTGCATGCGCTGCACGGACTTGTGCTTACGCTCTATAATCCGGACCTCGTCACGCTCTATGCGGCGGTTGATGCACTGCTCGTACAATACGCCGTCCCACCGAAGCTTGTGCTATGTCCGGCGACACCGCTCTTCGACGCACTCCTCGCCCACGCCCAGTCCAAGCCGCTCGAGGTCTATGCATTCGCTGCGAAGCATAATCTGGAAGACCTTGCCATCGCATCGTCCGCCCTCTTCCTCTCGTTCCCGTTGGATACACTGTCCGACGCCGACGTCCCCCCGACTCTTGTCCTCTGTCCCGCGACACCTCTCTTCGACGCACTCCTCGCCCACGCCCAGTCCAAGCCGCTCGATGTCTATGCATTCGCTGCGAAGCATAACATGGAAGACCTTGCCATCGCATCGTCCGCCCTCCTCCTGTCGTTCCCGATCGATACATTGTCCGACGCCGACGCGGAGCGCATAGGGACCAAGTACCTGCGCAAGCTCTTCTGCCTTCACATGGCACGGGTCAGCGCGCTCCATCAGCTGCTTCTCGCGATGCCCGTGCCGCACGCGGCATCACCATACTGCACAGTCGCGGACGCGGAAGCGATGAAAAGCGCTTGGATGCTCGCCGCGGCGCGCTTGAATCTAGAAGCCCGCCCCGACCATACGTCGCACTCGCTTCAAGCGACGCTCAGCCCGGTACTCGTAAAGGTGTGGTGCAAAGATTGCCGCAAGGCATTGCAGACGCGTATCGACGCGCTCATCGCCGATTGGGTGGCCGTGAAAGTTTGCCCTACCAGCCGTTTGACACCTTTTATTGCTTATACCCGCGTAGCGGACCATTTGACTAACTTTCCTTTGCAGTGCTTTTCTCGATGCTATGCGACTTCCATGTCCGTGTAGACCACCCGACGATGCGGGAGATCGGTCCTCACAGGTTGCATGCACACGTCTTGCGAGCTTTCGGAGCATAACACATCATTATCTCTGGGCCTTCGTGATAGGTGTTCTGATTGTCATGGTACAAAGGGTTACATAGTGTCAGCTGTCTTACATAGAACAAGTTCATGGAGCATTGACGGGGTTCCAAGTCACTGCACCCTTGTCACCCGCATCCAGGGCATTGAGCTTTCCCATGTCGTCCTCGTCCAGTTTGAAGTCGTACACGTTCGCGTTGGAGTATATGCGTGACTCTGTGGCGGACTTGGGGAGTACGACGTGACTGTGGGGTCGAGGGCAAGTCAGTACTGATACGGTGGTAAAACGACATAGGTCGTACCCGGTTTGGAGAGACCATCGGATGAGGACCTGCGCAGAGTCTTTGCCATGCTGTGTTCGCGTGAGATCACAACAATTGCGTTGCGACCGGAGCTGGGATACACACCTTCTCAGCGATGGCGACCACAACAGGGTTCGTCAGGTATCCCGGCTTGGCCTGTGCAAGAGGGGTGTACGCCTCGATGATGATCCCGTTCTTGTTGCAGTACTCGACGATGGGCCGCTGCTGGCACCATGGATGGAGCTATAACGTTTCTCAGCATGAAGTAACGCGAAAAGGAGCGAACTCAGCACTCGCCTCGATCTGGTTGACGGACGGCGTCTCGAGTCCCTCGGCTTTGATTTCCTCCAGATGGTGCACGCCGCTGCAAAATTGCAAGCGTACGTCAGCGCGATGTTGCTGACTAATAGGGGCCGGAGGACGCTCACTAGTTGGATACGCCAATCGATTTGAGCTTGCCCTCGTCGCGGAGCTTGATGAGGGCGCGCCAGGTCGCGAGGCGCTTCTCCTTCCCGCCGAGCGGGTCGTGGATGAGGAACAGGTCGAGGTAGTCTGTGAGCGGGTTCCAGTCAGTTGGCCGGTCAATCGTCGCGGTTCCGGTCATACGCATGCGGATACTGCGCGCGTGACGTCTAGGAGAGTATGACTAACCGAGGCCGAATCGCTCGAGAGACTCGTTCACGCCGGTGATGGTCAGATCGTAGCCCTGGTTCCTACTCACGACTTTGGATGCTGGGATACGTCGTCAGCCGCGGATGGGCACAGAAGACGTGCTCTGAGCTTACTAATGAAGAGGTCCTTGCGGTCAAGACCGCTCTTGCGGATGGCCTCGCCGACCTGGTCCTCGTTTCTGTACACCTGGGCCGAGTCGACGTGCCTAGATGGGGAAGCGCCGCTCAGCCAAAGTGCAATCACAGCGATCGTTCTCACCTGTAGCCAGCCTTGAAAGCAGAGAGACAAGCTGGGGTGCAGCTGTCTCTGTTCTGGAAGACCCCCAGGCCAATTCTGGGGATGGTATGGCCTGCAATCAAGCATATTGGCTCCAATGATAATTGACCCCAGTAAATGTGAGCATACCCGAGAGCATATGGGCGGTGGATGTGAGCGCGAGTTCGGCCATGGTGTCGCGATCGGGTCAACGAGCGTGTGAAAGTGTCCGGCGTGTACCGGCGCAAAAAATCTGCTCACCGCTTCCCGTTCGCGCGTCGAGTGCCGTGAAATGCTCGCACACGCGTCGTCCGCCACCCAGCGAATATGGTCCGTCGCGCGCAGCTCGGAACCCGACGCGCTCGCACGACGCTGCTGCCGCGCCGCGCAGACAGGTCCGTGGTCTCGAGACCGGCGCTGAGTCCGCCCGCTGACCCGTCCGTTCCCAGCAGCTCGACGTAGCATCCACACGCCGCGGGCGACGCTGGCCGGCGCGAGTCTGGCGGCCAAGACCAGCCCTTCGCCGGTCGTGGTCTTTGCGCGCCATCGGTCAAAACACTACCGCGAGCCCGAGTCGCTGCACGCGTACGAGTACGAGCGCGAGCAGGTCGAGCAGGAGGACCAGGACCCCGTGCGCGTCAAGCGTATAGAGGACACCGCCAGGGCTTACTTTCGCAACACCTTCGCCCCGCTCGCCTTCCCCGCAGAGGTTGCCATGCGCATGCTGACCCACGCGAGCTACCGCGGCGGCCAGTACGGCCACAACACTCGCTTATCATTCGTCGGTGAGCCCACAGGTCCCTGCCCAAGTCATTGCGCTCACACATTTCACAGGTCGACGAGTACTCCATGCCTACTTGCGACTTTTTGTGCTTTCCGCCGTCATCCCGGACGCAACAACTTCTGCTACGGAAGCCCTGCGCAATCCCTTTGCACTTCCTTTCGACGACGTGGACGACTTTTGCGACGACCTGCTCAACACCTACAAGCTCGGCGAGTTCGTAGGCGGCGCATGGCAGATCGAGCACGTTATGCGATGGACACCCGCCATCGTCGAACCAGGCGAAGCGGGCGCGCTCCTCCGATCCTCGGGTCTCTTCAAGGTCCGGGGCACGGCAGTAGAGGCCGTAATGGGTGGCATATTCCACCAACATGTAAGCGCCTCGTCCTGCTCTCCATCGCAGCGCCGAGCTGACACCGCCGCCAGGGTGGGACGGTCGCCTTGCGCGCATTCCATACACGCGTGCTTCCACACCTGGACCGGTTCCTCAAAGAGCCTCTGCGCTCACACGCAAGAGAAAAACGCGATGCGATGGGCGGCGAGTCTGGCTCTCTTCTCTCCGTGCCGCAAGGGCAGCGGACAGGAGCAGACGGCACAATCTTCACCGGCGTGGCGTACCAACCACCACCGCTACGACGCCGGAGCGAAAAGCTGCTCTCACATGCACCGCCTCCATACGAGGCGCGACAAAAGCTTCGTGCGGCCGGGGGCCAATAGACCCTACCCGGCGCCCCCATATGTTTGCAGGGCAGATATCTTATTGGAGCCTTCCGTTTTCATGTCGCGCATTAATCCCCATCCAGCAATACAATAGCATCCCATTCAGCATGCTGCTCTACGCTCGCGAGCATCAAGAAGGAAACTGTCTACGCATGTCGGAGACCTCACCGAGCACCGCGTACGATGGCCTCTGTGTCATCCTGAGCGTCCGAATCGTCTCGTAAGGGTGCTTCATAGCTACCTGGTGTTGCTGCACCACGATCCCGGGTGCGCCAAATCGCCGTCACGTTTCTGGGACAGGCCAATATATAGTACATACATTGAGGGATCCTCGCCTTCAGCCCACCTCCACAATAGATCACATACAGATAGAGCTCGCCATTCCGATAGATGATCGTGTTACATTGGGACGCGGGTACCCCACATAGCAAGCATGTCGCGTGTCATCCGTCTCTGGACTGTGACATACGCGTTGTCAACGTTGCCAGGAACAGTCTCGTCGAATGTGTCGCTCTGGAGCACAAATAACGGCACTTCAGGCTGAGCGTAGCCGTCTAGCGACGTCGCGACGGCGGTAACCTTGTGCAGTCGCGCCTCCTCCTCGGAAGCGGGCCGCAGGTGCGCAGGAGTCTTGACCAGCTCGAGGCGCAGAACGACCGGAGTAGATCTGGGATCGCAGAGATCTGTGGGGATCGACATGGCCTCGAAGAAGAACGTCGAGAGAGGCATGTACCAGTTGAGGAGAAGGACGACGTCGGGTCGCTCGCGAGCGATGACACGTGCAAACTCCTGCTCGCGGGTCGTCTCCAGAGGAAGCAGATCAAGATAGGACGTTGTGGGCAGTCTGATAGCCCGCACGTAGTCGGACACAGGTCCAGGAGTGAAGATCCTGACAAGCTCGTACCCCTTGACCGACCAAGAACTGGTATCGTCGTCCAGAACAGCCGGTACATTGGAACCTGTATGCAAATTAGGAACTGATGGGTGCATGAAGTCCAACATACCATCTGTTCCATTCAAAATTACTAAATGCTTTTGAGGATGTTTCTCGATTTCTAGTGCTAACGGGTCCAACCCATGTTCCACGTTGGCGTCGTGGACATGCGTCAGAGATGGAAGGTAAGGGTCGAAATGTTCCAGACCCGGCGGCGGAAGGAAGGACTCGTGGGCTTGCTGAGAGCGCACACCACCGTCGACAGGGCTAGCTACGAAGCCGCTGCCGAACGGTCGATTGCGCGCGAACAGATAATCCCAATCATGTAGACGATAGGGCTGTTGAATGCGCTGCACGTACTCTTCCCCATAGGGTTCCAGCCTCGCGAAGTCCCAGTCGAAGACAGCAATTACACGGCAGTATCGGTCCATGAGAACATTATTCAAGAACAGGTCGTGGTGCGCGATCCCTAGTTCTTGTAGTCCATACACGATGTAACGGATGTCGTATTCGAGCCTCGCAGCTAGGACCCACGACGGCCACTTTAGATGTATCGAGTCGAATATCTCCGGACCGCGAACGAAATCCATCACGATGTAGCAGCAGTTGCCAGATCGGCCATGCTTATGAACGCGTGGTACGGGAACGACGTGGCTCGCTAGGCGCATAGTACGAACGACGGCGTCCACGTCGGCGGTAGGCACAAATAGCTTCAGAACGTACTTGCGGTCGTCCAGGAAGTACATGCTGCGACTAGGCATCTCCAGAACAAGCTCAACCTTGGAGTATTGCAGCAGCAGGGATGCATCAACACGAAGCACGTCGTCGCGGCCTTCGCGATAATGATAGCCATAGTAGAGGTCGGAGGGAGATAGAGGTGGGCAGGAGTAACGTCGTACCTTCATGGTAGAGGGGCGGATAGGCATGATGACAAGGAGCACCTCAACCCCCGGCTTCTTCCGTTCCGACGTTTTCCAACGCCGGGACTGGCAGATCTGCATGTCGAGAGCCTAACTCTGTTGTAACTCATATCCCACGAGGGTGGAACAAGAATCGGTATCATTCCGGGACATGGACATACAACGGTACAGCATAGAGACGGGGCGGGATTTAAGACGAGCACCTGGACACTTTCAACTTGTACTTTAAGAACAACAAATGGTGAATGAGTCAGGCCTTGAAAGCAGGGACAAGACACTCACTATATGGGAACCCTGCAGTGCGCGCCGCTTACAATGGACGCCCCGCACTTGCAGCCCTGGCTCTGGCTATGGCCTCCGGGGACTTGTCGCAGCTGGTCTCGTGAGCTGCGAGGAGCGATGGGAAGACCCTCTGCGTACACCCGTTCCGCCTGTACTTGCACGGTAGCTTCTGCCCATCCACGTAGCCCGATGCGTCGTGTCCTGGCACGGCGTGCGCCGCATTCACAGCTGGCATGTGGGGCGTAGCCTGCTTTGGCTTCCACTGCGGGCCACGCATCTGAGCGGTCAGCTGTGGGTTGGTCACGGTGGGCGGGGCCTGATAAGTCGGAGGCGTGGAGAGCAAGGGCTCGGCGGGGTACTGGGTCTGATGGCCTAGCCAGAGATGCGTGCGAGCCACAGCGGGCATAGGGGAGCCCTGGCTGTAGCCTTGCATGTAGGCTTGCGGGTGAGGCTGACGAGGCGGCGGCGGCGGCGGAGGCTGATGCTGGGGATATACGCGACCTCCGTAATCCATCTGCCGAGGCTGAGCACCCGGGTAGGGGTTCTGCATGCCCTGGCGTGGAGGCGACGCTGGGTTCGACGGCGGCGCCGAGTACTGGAACATGAGGTTCCCGCCAGGCGACTGTCCAGGCGCAAAGCCTCGAGACTCCTGACCGCCTGAGCCGCCGCCGTAAGGGTTGGGAGGAATAGGCTGCTGGGAGGACATGATGAGATGAGGACTCGAAGTGGGTGCAGGAGCAGGCATTTATGGGACGCCGTCGGGGCCACGCAAGTCGCCACATTGTTCGAGACCCCGGAGACTGCACTGAGAAAAACTGCCGCATTCAGGTGCCTGGGAGCTCTTACCATGAGCGCGTGATCGCAGATCAACCTCAAAAAAAGAAGGAACGTCATACGCAGCGGAAACCGGCATCCAATCCGACGTGGTGTCGCGGCGTGTAAACCGGAAAAGCGGAGGGAAGCGAGTCATACAGGGTCTTTTCAACGCCTGCGATGCTCATGTCGTAACGCTGCCCCTGAAACTTTGCTGCGTGCGAGAGGGCGGACAAAGCTGGAGGGTGTTTCAGCACGTCGACACTCCGGAAGCAATATGAACAACAATTCTGACCGTGTCGTTGAAGCTCAGTACGCAATGGCCAGCGCACTGCGCCCTGAAGAGCGCATAACAAAAGGGAGTAAGTGCGATCTCGATCCTTGCGTGGTGTATGCGCAAGAGGGCGACCAATTGTTCTCCGATCCGCCGTGCCCATTGCTGGAAGTGGAGAACAACGCTGAAACACCCGATGATAATGCGAAGAGAGCAGCGGACGAGACCTCGCCGTGCTAGGTTCATGGAAGACCCGAGGAGACAGCCGCTCTGGGCGCAGCACATGTGCAGAATAAACCTGTCAACGCGGCGAATTCCTCGAAAAATTAGAAGACAGGACCCTGATACGGTGTTCCTGGGCTATCGCTGACTTGCTGGCTCGTCGTGCAGTCCCCGCGTGGTGCGGTGGAACTTCTGCCAAATGTGACTGGACAATGACATGGTGGTTGAGTTCACGAGATATCCATGCGCTCGCGGAGCAAGGCGTATTGACCTGTTAGAGCGACTGTCAGCCATATCGATCATGTGGAGGCGTGGTTGGGAACTTCACGGAGGTCCGTGGTCTGACATTGCGCCCGTCAACTCGGACACACACGACATTACCCGGACGAAACAATCCCTGACGTTGCGTGCGAAAACTTTGGCATTGAAAGCGAGAACGGGAAAAATCACAGCAGTTGACGGAATCAGTGGGTCGGTCGGTCGGTCAGAGTCGGTAGTTCGAGCGCACTAAAAGTCGCCCTCGTCCCAGATCGCCTCTCGCAGACTGCTATGCCCCGTCATATCCATATCTTCCATCATCCACGGGCCGCCGCCTTCCCTGTCCCGCACAGCCTACAATACGAGGAACATGTAGTAAGTATCGTACCAGCGCGATCGAACTCTCAAACGTACCTTTTGGAGGAAGTCGCGGCTACGCTCGAGCTCACGGTCAAACTCAACGAGGAGCATCGCGTGCGTCTGCGCGTCCTCGAGAAGCGCGTCAATGCCCTCCTTGGTGAAGGACGTCGGCGGGTCGAGGAACGTGACCGTCCCCTCGGCGCTCAGTGTTGCGTTTATCTCGCCGGCCTCGATCTACGGGGTAAAACGACGTCAGCTTCTTCGTCTTTCGACATAGGGTCATAAGAGCGTACCATGCTGAGCACCATTGTGCGGACCTCCGCCTCGCTCTCGATACCGACGGCCTTGCCAATCTCGGGCAGCGCGAGCGTAACATACGTCTCGGTAAGCTTACGCACCGCCCAGCGCGGCGCACGCTGGAGCGCCTGCTTGACGAGACCCAAATTATTATCGCTGGAAAACGTCTTGAGGTCCTTCTCCACGATCCCGACGAGAGCTGACGTCGGGGCGGGATACACCTTCGTGAACGCGCTGTATGGCGATACCTTGAAGATGCGACCAAGCGTTGCGTGCGTGTACTTGGGTGTTGGGTTCGTCTTGCCGTAGATGATGAGCTGGATGAGCGCGAGCTTGTTCAGGGCGTCTAGTTGGACGGCCGTCGGCGGGCCTTGCGATGGCGAGGAGACGACGATCTCGAGGAATTCCTCGGCCTCGCGGAATCTCTTGAGCGCGGCGAGGCAGATCCCGGCAGAGTAGTGGTAGTTCAAGGAAGTGTGGTACGTGAGGTCGTACGTCTGCCGCGGAAGTAAGTATAGTCGCCCATCGCACAATGTTAGGACGTACGTTTTTGTCTATCTCTGTGATGGCTTGTTGGAGGACAGGAAGGGCGAGAGTGAAATAGTGCGACTTGACGCATGCCTGCAGCGTGGTGAGCGAGGATGTAAGGAAGTCGATGAATGACGCGTACATGAACAAAGATGGGATGCACAGAGGTCAAGTGGGCGGGCGTTGCTGGGAACCGGCGCACGAGGTCGCGAAGGGGTCCGATGGCGGTACGAATCTGTGGAAAATGGTGAGTATTCGAGCCGCCACAAGACGCGTCGACGCACGCTGCCCGCCTGGTCTGCCGCGCGCGAGATTCCATGTGCGAGTAAGGTCACTGCACCATAGATCAGAGATAATTCACGCCTAGCAAATTGCACGCACCGCGATCTGGCGCGAGACGCAGCTGGATGGGGTCTGCGGTTCTGCAGAAGTTCTCGACGACGGCGTGGGTGACGGTTGTGGCGTTTGTGGCTAGACGCGCCGACCTGAGCAACAACATCGTCAGTCGCCGCCCAGAGAGCTAGAGAGACGTGGTCATAGCTCACAATATGTAGAGATATGGGAGGGTGTGGATATTGGGGGCGAGGATGGCGAGTGGATCCTGGCCGCTGCCTGATGCGCCGGACAGCATGATATCTGCGCCGTCCTTGTCTTTGCGCACGAGCGCCTTGAACGCGTTGGCAACATGGGTCGAGTTTGAGCCCTGGGCGCCGGTGGCGAGCGAGATCACGTCGTCGAGCGAGTTGAGCGACATCGAGGATTCGATACAAGTCTAGAACGCGCGTGTTACTTTGGTCAACAACGCGAGTGTAGACCGGGTTAACTAACGCGTCGTGCGGGTGGTTACTCTGAACTTGAACGCGCGGGTTGTGGCGAGCAAGAGTCGCGGAGTCAATCCACACGGCTCTTCCTTCTCCATGCCAGGCCGCACATCGTCAGGATGGGCCTTCTCGCTCAGAGACTCTTCCTTCGACGACGACGACGACGACGACGACGACGACCAGCTGCCCCACACCGCCCTCACCCTCGACGAGCAGCTGCACAAGGACATCGACCTCGCGTCGCGCGAAGACCACGCAAAGTTCCACTCCAACCCCTGGACCATCGCCAAGGTCAATGCTGCATCCCGCAACGACAACGCGCCCGCACACAAACCTGCTTTAGCGCCGGCGTCTAAACCAGAACCTCCAAGGCAGCCAGCAAAGGCTGGCACGCTCAACTTTACCGTCGTCAAACGCAACAAGCCTGCACCACCCCCTGAACAGAATTCTCGCCCAGCAGACAAGCTCTCGTTCTCTCGCCCTTTGGTGGCCAACGCCTCGTCCTCTGCTCAGTCTTCTCAAGCGGTCTCTGTTCTTCCATCTTCGCCGAACAACTTTGCACACGGTTCTTCTCGCCATGCTCTTCCCACTCAGAATATCCAACACCAGTCTTGTACCACCTCTCCCTCGGTAGCCCTTCGTACGCATCCGCCCGTGTCCGTGTCAAATGCTGCCAACAGTCCAACTTCTTCACATCACGACTTCGACCATACTGACATGCTATCCGGGTGTGCCATCGCCGCTCATACTGACAACTTTCACGACCGACCAACTGCTTCGCATGAGTCACTTCACCCGCCAGTGCCGTACTCCATGCACGTTTTCAGTGCGCATACATCGCCCTCTTCGTTGCAGCCAGCTAGGCCCTCTGTTACAGGACGACTGAGACCTACGCTGCAGTCCATCTCCGCGCACGCAAGCTCATCATCCCCTGTGTACAGCTCTGCAAAAACTGGTAAGTGCACTTCCCAATCGTTCCTACTACGCCCACAGCTAACATAAGCAAAAGTTTCTCGTCAACGTCTTCCCAATCACGATCTGGCTCCTCGTCAACACCTGCCCCCTGCGAACACGCATCCCCGGCCTCAGCTACAGGCTTCCCACGATCAAGTCCCGTTCACGCCTCCTACCGTCCGCGTCAATACATTGAGGACGGACGTCACGCCCGGCCCTGCTCACCGTCGCCCATTCGTTTCTCCTTTCATTTCTAATGTTGCTCGTCCTCCTTCGCCTGCTCCCACTGTCGCTCAACAACCGGCAAACAAGTCTATTTCATCAACTGATCCATCTACCTCCTCTGCCTCGAAACGGCGACGTGGTGCAGACTTTCTCAAGCAGCCCGAGAGGACGTCAGAAGTCATTGCGCGCCCCGTCAACGTCCACCATGGTTCCCCGTCCCGTCACTCGCCTGCTTCTTCTCTGGTGCAAAGCTCAGCCGCACGTACAAGATGCGGCACCGACTTCCTTCCGCCCCCGTCTTCGCCCCCACCAATGCGTCCAATGATGCCTCGCAGCACGGACGCCTATCGCAACGCTGTTTTTGACGACGCAGACGCAGAATGGTCCACCCTGCCGCCACGAAGCAGGCCGACGAAGAAGCCGAAAGTCAAGACGACCGCCAAGTTCGTCCTCCCACTCGCCAAGGCACTTCTAGCTCCATCCGCTGCGCCTGCGACGACGCGCTCGGGGTACGTCCCGCCGCCGCCGCCGCCAAAGAAGAAGGCCAAGGTGGACGCAGAGGACGACGGCGCGCGTGCGAAGCTCAGGGTAGTGCGTGTCAAACCGCTTGACTTCCAGCTGGAGATCGAGAAGATGAAGGAGCTTGAGGCCCAGGCTGCAGAACTTGATGCGCAGGCTGCGCCTTTGGGATCGGACGATACACTTGCCGACGACGACTGCTCCACACTCGCTACGCTGCACATGCCCGAGCCCTCTTCGGTGCTAGGAGAAGATTGGATCCACGAAGGTGCAGACGACACCATCGACGTCCCAGTGGACCACATCGCATCACAGTATCCGGCATTCCGCGCCCATGTGGGAAAAGTCAGCATCCACGTCCATCTATGCTTTTCTTTGCTTCTTCGCGCACGGCTAATGCGTTGTTCAGTAGCAGAAGAGGCGCTTCCTGGAACTACACGAGAAACTGGGTCTACAGAGCTGCGGCGTCGTTTGGGGGGACGGGTTTGACGAGATGCAGATCCCTATTCTCTAGATCTGCGGAACAGACGGCGTGTGCTACGCTGTAATGTAGATTGCACTTCGGTGCTTGCACGATGTCTTTATCTGATTCGCGCGAGCTTTCGGAGTCTCGACGATTTCCATTGCATAGAGCCTCCGACTCGACCGTCGTATGCCCGCCGTCAGCCGTCAAGTCCCTCGAGCGCGGGTCGCGCCATCAGACTCCCGAAACACCCGGCGTGAAGGTAGAGAGGGGATGCCGCGTTGCTTACAGTACATATAGTCGCAAGGCCCTCCCTGTCAGTTGCACCGCACAGACATGGACTTGACGGTCATCCCGCGCCGCGAGTCCCGCACGCGCGACGTGTGCAGCAGCACACTCCGCAACTCCAAAGACCAGCCGCTTGTGTTCTACGAGCTCGTGGAGTCGCCGGGATGGTTCAGCGTCGAGTCCATTACGGTGCAGCGTAAACGCGACCCGATCACGCGCCACCGTGAACGTGGGAGCTCGTCGATCTCCTCTATGGCCAGCATAGGGAATGAAGACTGGAACCGCCCGAATGGAGTGGTCGTACGCTGGGGGATCCTCCGCGCGACGACGTTGAATTACTTGGGCGGGAAAGAGCGCTTGCCCGAACGGCTCGGCACGTACTTGGCCAAGGCGGACAAAGGAGGCCATTGGTGCGTATCTCCCGCGTTCTGTATTTTCAGTCCCGACTCCATGAGGGCTTCGTATTTACGCTCGTGTTCGTCCAGGATTCGCGAGTTCACGGGAGAGGACAAAGTGCGGTACCAATGGCGTCTCGAAAACGGCTCCGATCTGCGGGTGCGTGTAACTAGCGTACCTTCCTCAGATCGATATGTTCGTGTCTAACCTCCGTTCTGCGATAAAGCTCTATCAGAGAAGTTCGAAGAAGCTCGTCGCGACTTACGAACGTGGAGATCGCCCGCTGCCCAACGCGCGCCCGGGCCGCTTCACAACAAAGCTCCCTCAACTTCATATCACCGAGCTTGGGATGCCTATAGTAGACCAGATAGTCTTGACTTGGGCCATCCTCGAGCCGACGTCCAAGGCCAGAGGTACTTCATTACTGCAGATGTTGAGAGGGGTTTGATCTTGCAAGATGTGCTGTTCTGCGTCGGGATAAGTATTTGGGTATACCTAGGGGGATTGATGGACCTGCTCGCGACGGCGTAGAGATATGTACTTCATTAGAATATTTATTTATTCTCCAGCGCAAGACTTGTGGGCATCGCTGACTCGGACATACCGCCGGCCTTGGGCTAGTCACGCCGCGACCTCACGCGGCTACCCCGCGCTATCGTTGTATTAGGACTAAGCCCTGGACGCTGTCCAAGCAGTTGGCAGTGCGGGCCAATGGTTCGAGTGCAAGTGCTGGGCGGCGAGTGTATTTGGACAGACGCTCCAGCAACCGCTGTCGTGACAGGCAATGATCCCGGAACTATACAGTAAAATATTAGCTGGTACATGCTCTCGAAAGCAATGATCCAATCCACCTGAAAATACTTCATACTAAATCATTGACGGCCGCTCTCATGACGAAGACGCAGCAATCGCGTACTGCTGCCACACATTGTCGCAATGACTGCAGTGGATCTCCGTTAGTCTAAACGTCCAGTACTCGCGCAAGTCCACCTCTGTCATGTTATCCTCCTGCGCGCGGACAAGTAACTCGCGCTCTAGTTCGGCTATGGCAACGTGCTCCGCAGGCAGGATCGGCATGCGCCAGTCATTCGTGGCGGCGACGGACAGGGCACACTTGAGGCCTGGTAACGCGGCGGTGTACGCGCAGAGGGCGACCCATGGCCCGCTTTCCATGACATAACGAGCGCCAGGGGGAGGAGGCGGCGGGTCACGGTCGGCGCGGAGATCGATGTCGTAGAAAGCAGCGTGCTTGAGTGTGCTCTCGTGTCGGCTGAGGAAGGAGACGAGCGCAGCGACGTATGCAGGCGCTTGAGCCAGTGCGAAGCGGACGAGCGATGGGAAGTGCAGCCCGCTCAAACCGCGACTCAAGGAGGCTGGCGCAACCAACTCCGAGTTGATCAGAGCGAAATCGAGCGTTGTGAGACCAACGAAGCTGTTCAGAAGGCTGCATACCGCCTGGCACAGGGCATCATCGTCCTCATAGCGTGTTTCCGAAACGTACTCGAAGTACGTCGTATGTCCGCCTACTGGATCGTAGCGCGCACGAGGAATATAACGGGCCTCGGAGAGCATGTTGACGTGCATCGACATATGCCGAAGCTGAGGAGGAATATTTCTGTGGTGGCGCGTTAGAAGTCATAGAGTGGTATCCAAAACAGCATACCGTGCAGGTCGCGGAAGTGTCCGCCACTGCGCATCGTAGAGCATAAACTCTTCCGCGGATAGGTGAACGACAAGGGATGTCAGGTTGTGCAGAACGCTGCTCGATTCGTCGAGATCGGCCCACATTCGTGCGATTAGCAGTGGTCGCTGCTCAATCCAGTCCTTCCCAGACGCACGACAGCACGGAGAGGGAACGAAGTCAATGTGCAGGTGCTCCAAGCTGGTGAAATTGCGCATAGCGGCCGCAGCGTTGTTCATCAATGCAATATTCAGTCTGTCGGCTGCGATGCAGCAAGGTCGTGGGTAAGGAAGCGTGTGGCGACGGGTAAACACGGCGACGATCACACACCTTTGAAGTTGATGAGGCTTTCGTCGGCGCGAAAAGTGCAGAGGCGTATATGCTGTGCGACGTCGCTTTGGGCCAAGATGCAGAACTCGCGAAGACGGTCGAGTGCAGGAAACACGCGGATAGAGCATTCGTTGAACAGGTACGGTGCCGCAACGCGCGCAAAGACACGACAGACCATACGCAAGCTTCGGATGTTCTTGCGGGCACGATGTTTGCCCTGCCTTCTGCCGCGGCGAATATACGCCAGCTCGCTGCGATATCGCCTTGTCAGTCATCGCGCTTTGAGGAAAAAGACCAGCTCACCTCAAATTCACATAAGCGACAATCTTCTCCAGCAGCTCAATGGGTAGTTTGTCCATAGTCGATGAAGCTGACCGCAGCTCAAAGAAGGCGCAGGAGAGCAGGAATCAGAGTGTAGGAGGCGAAGCGGGCAGTGGTTGCCGAGCGGCGACGGCGCGTTATGAAACCTGATGCAGAAGCGATAGATAGCACGGCGCGGAATGACGCAGCGAGACTAGCAATGGCGGAAGCGAGCAGCAGCAAGGCAGCAACGAGGCCGGCGTCGCATTATATGGTAGTCGAGTGCCTGCGTCTTGAGCGATCCGGGATTTTGCAGACCTTCGAATTAAAAAAACGCCGCCCGCCGAGCATTTTTCGGAAGCACAATGCGCAGGGTACGGGCCGACCATTCTCTCCTCAGAAATGAGCGAACTAACGATACAAGAGTCGCTATGCGTCTCCTAGTGTTCCTGTGGTGCCCGCAATCGTAAAAGGCAGCAGACCCTGTGTCGGAAGTTCCGAAGAATCACAACCAGGAGTACAGCCTTCACGTGTGACTCGATGCATTGCTTCGCGGGTCGTAATCGCGTAACCTCCAAATAACATATGCGCGCGGTTACAGTACATCTCGAACCCTGAATGGAAATGCTCAAAACACTGAAGGGCTACGAAAAATATCTGTACCTCTTGTTGACTTGTTCACAGGCCACCCCAAGCGCTGAAACGTCGCGCGCCAAGAGTCGATTGTTCTCGCCGACTCTCCCATGCCCTCTCCATACAGTGATACACCGTAAGATCGACACGGCCATGCTCTGTATCGTTAGGAGCCCACATCTTATAAATTGCACCAGAAAATGGGACCAAGTTACGGATGTCGTGTCGTCGGCGTTAATACGGTAATGCCCGCCAGCGAAGCCAGGTCATTACCGTATGTCACGTCTGCGTCCCGTAGACTAGTCGTCGGCCGATCCCAAAAATTTCCAATTTCGGTGAGGAGCGCTCGTTTCCACGCTTCATAGGACTGCTTAATGGAACGGGCCCATGGATGTGCACAAGTTAGGGCAAAGCCTTGTGAGTCATGCGCAAATTGTTAGATTGACTCCGTGCGACCGGTTGACGAGCGAGTCGGCCTTGTCCGCACTGCAGTGCTCCTCTGCCGTGTCCCCTCCCCTTGTTCGCCGTTTGACACTCGCGCAGCCTGGCTACTCCTTGCCGCGACACGCGCAGTGGATCGCTGCTCGTTGATATTGATCGTTTTCCGCTGTCCACTGGCCGGTGCGTTATCGCGTGTCTTCTTGTTGCGCCCGAGAACCAACTCCAAGATATAATGGAGACAGTACATTGTACTAGTAAACATATTGTGAGCAATACACGCTAAGGTCTGCATTTACTGTACCGTGTACGGGACAGTAAGTGCAGGGTCGCGTTCATGCTTGAGCACGTACGCAATGCTCACTGAAGCTATTACCAAACCCTCCACCTTCAACTCTGCTTGAGATAACCATTGAGTATCAGCGCGACGTCCCTGGATGAGCCTGTGTTGTCCATCTTGAGGCCGCTCGACCTGGACAGGCTGTCTTCGTCTCCTGCCACAGCGCCTGGTCTGGTCTATGTGCACGTCACGCCCTATTGGTTTCGCATTGCTTGGAGGTTGTTAGTGCTGGCGTGGGAGACTTCTTCGACGCACGCTCGCAGTACTAGTGCCCGCACGGCACCCCACTTGAGCACCACTCGCGTCGCACCGCACCGCGAGCCGACGTCCCGACTTCGCCCGCTACTCGTGTCTTGTCAGAGATCCAGTGTGACGGTCGCACGGTGTGCACGGAGCACAAGCCACTCGTTCGGTCGTGCGCACTGTTTTCTCTGCCTCACTTCGTACAGCCGCAGACGTGGTGACGGAAAGATCTACAGCGTCGACCGCGACGCCGTAGTTCAGTCCGGCCCCACGTGCCACGGCCGGCGACCTTGATACGGATTTGGCACAGTGGGGCTCAGGCGTTTGGGAGGCGGAGCAGTTGGTTCTGGAAGCTCCGGGTGCGAACAGACAAGAGCGGCCGACGCAGTACTCGATGGTGGGGCAGCAGCACCGAAAGCTGCGCGGCAGCCCGGGCGATACGTGGAACTTGACTGCGGCCTACAATATTCGTTACTTGAGCTCGGGCTGAAGCTGAATTGCTCTGCCGCACCTTGTGGTTAATGCATGATTGACTGCGGTCATCCGGTTGTGACATTAACTGGGCGGGTGCATGCACGCGCGTTGTCGACAGTCGTGGAGGGTCACTGGCAGTTTCTCTGTTCTGGGTGTTACCGCTCGCGATGACGTCGCGCGACGGACAAAATTGTGAGCAGCACGGAAGGGACTGAAGGGAGACTAGGGCCATTACGAGCTTTCTGAGCCCAGTGGCGCTGTCCTGAGCTTCACAGCTCACGCACGAGGTCTGCGATAGAGAGTCAGTACAGGCGTATCCGGGTGCAAATGGCGATATACTCAATATTCTTCGACCGCAGCGGTGGAGTGCTGGCGAGGCTTGATGTCGACCTCGCTGTGGGCTCCGTCGACGAGTGAGAGCTCTACTTGCGGTCCGCGCTGATTGACGTCCTGAGCGACGACGCCTGCGGATGCCCTGGCGATGTCTGCGATTGGGTTCCAGATGTGTGCTGACGCTGGGCAAGCTGAACCGTACACAATGCTGACTGTGCTGGGCCATAGGAAACGACCCTCTGCAGCGGGGAACTGGGCTTGGTGTCTCGGCAGTGATGGAGATAAATGAAAGCTGTGGTCTTGCTGACTGGGTGACAGGCACTATGGCCGTACGAGAGGACAAGGTCGACGGAATCTCCGCGTCGGTCTGGATCCACCGGAACATGCGACGCCATCGACAGTTCCGCCGAATTCATCAGGGTGCGGACTCTCCCAGACTCACTAGTACTTACTCCTCACCCCCACACTTTGATTGCTCCCGGGAGCGCAATAAAATTGCAAAAAATTGTGTTTCTCGGCATCTCGAGATGAGCCCGCATATGTCGAGGTCGGTTGTCACATCTTCTTCCGTACGTTGTTCCCCTGCCTAGAAACTGCTGCGTGCTCAAACGGAGACAAATGAAGTTCTTGCATCTTGCACCCGAAGCATGTACACATTGGAATGACAACCACTGGCAGATCCACCGGGTGGGACGGTGTCGGCAGTGAGCGTAAGGAAGTTTTGCCTCTCACCATATCTTTGACAGGTCAAGTGGACCGAACATGCGTCGGTACTGCACGACCAGCGAGCGTGTCATGCATATCGAGCACATGACTTGAGGCCTATCGTCAGCGGCTCTTGAGTCTGTCATTCAACACCGCGTCGTGCGCCGAATTACGATCATCTGGAGGTCACTTACCACTGCGACTAATGCGGCCAGCCAGTTCACCATCGTCTCGCTGGATCCCTACAAACTCCAGGGCCGTTTTGTTCATCACAATGTGCACCACAGCAGGTGGCACACTGCGGAGAGGCGGTCGACCAAGTGTCAGCCCTTATCCTCGCTCCTCGACCGCTCTCAGTCGTTCGATGCTCTCATGCTGGTAGCGAGTGATGAATCCTCTTAGAATGCGGGTCATGCCTGCTGTTGATCGTTTCGCCTTCGAATCCTGCTTTAACCTCGAATTCGCGCGGACATAGGCCAACTCTCAGGGATTTTGTCACACTCCCTCACAGGGTGCGCAGTCCATCACGTGACCGCCTTCGCGAGTGCGTGCTGCGTACGGAGGCTTCAGAAGCAAGGGACGTGCTGCGCACCGTGGAAGTCCGGCCGTCCTAGAGACTGCGCAACGAGGAAGGCAGTCCAATGGACCTTACGAATGTCATTTCAAGGTGAATTTGCTGTAAGAATATAACTCGTGAGTGCGCTCATAATCATCCTCCCTGTGGTGAGAGGGTCCTTTTTTCGTCAAACTCAGAACTCGGTGGAAAAAAGCATGTTGTGTTATTTTCTCGCTGCGCTGCGCTTTGATACACCGCAGGCACGGCAGGAACGGTAGAGGTTTGGTACTATTGGCAGGCGACTAGTGAGTACGGTCAAAAGTCGCACCGTGCGCAGCCGCTTCTCGGACTGACATACGTCGCCAAGGCCCAGAATGAGAGTCAGCAACGTGTCTACACGTTTCTGGTACGCTGACAGCTGTCTAGCAGTGTATAAAAGCTCATTCTTTTGCATCGGCCGCGGTGGGAGTGTAACCGCTCACCTCGATGTTTTCACGCGTCCTTGCCACCGTTGCCCTTCTCGCGACTCTCTGCGCCTGCTCTGATCAGGCGCAGTTTGTTGCCATCGACGCGAAGGATGTGCACACGACCGGCTCACCCAAGACGATCGACCTCCCGAAGGGCGTGTTCTGCGAGCCCGACCTCCTCAACGTGCCTCCGCCGCTGAACTTCACGATTACGAAAGCCCTCGCGCTCACCAAAGGCACCAATGTTACCCTCCCGAGCTTCAAAGGTATGCAACTCTCTTGCACGACTTCCTCCATGCTCATCGCTTCACCACCTGAAGGCACCGGCGTCTATCCTATCCTCATTTCGACGAACAACAAGGTCGTGACCGACTGCGCTCAGGAGTCGGGGCACCTGGTCGTCGACCCTGGCTCGGGATTGGGCGTCTTCAACTTCCATAATCCATCCGGAGGAGATGACCTCAGCACTTGCGGCTCGCCCGGTGGGCCTGCCCGCTTGGACGGCGTCAAGGACCACTCAGCCGAGATATTCACCGACTGCAACCTCTACTTCGCTGGCTTTTAGTATGTCCTTATCCGCTGTACAGTCAAGGGATATGCATTGACCATTTTTCAAGCATCACGTCTGACTCCAAGAACTCTGCCACGACTGTTCGCTTCTCCACCGGTGTTGCTCTGAGTTCCCTCGCAGTTGCGCTCTTGGTCTTCGTAGCTTGATTTCCATATGGCTTGTAGAGCGGGAGGTCATGAACACAAAGACGTCCTTATCATTGGGCTTTCAAGTTGCAATTTCTGTAGTTGTTGTATGGCATTACAATTACGAAAGGTTCAATACAGTACTCGAGTAGTGCAGAATGAGGGAAGTATCAAACGGTGACGTTGAGCGGCTGGGAGAAGAATTCCACACCCGTCGACAAGCCCGGCTGCGGCGAAGTCGTCGAGTAAGCACTTGTTGCTGCAAATCATCGGAGTTGAAGGCACTACGCACCCCGTTCCCAAAGGTCACAGCAGCGACGACCTTGTAGCTTCCCGAGCCGCTAGTGAACGCACTCGCAGGCAAAGCCAAGTTCGAGATGGTGACGTTCTGGCCGCCCTGTCCCCGTCGAGGGATCAGTAAACGTTGAGGGTCAACTGAATAGAAATCTACGGTGGATTTACAGTGGACGACTGGCCACGTGCGACGAGGTCGACGTTCGCCCAGAGTGCGCCGATCTGAGGGTCGGAGAAGCCTGACGAGGCAGAGTAGACTCCAAGCGCGATACTGTAGTCGTTGCTGCACGAATCACGTTTGAGCGACGAAAACCTTCAGTAGTAGACTCGTGTACCGAACGATGAACGTCGGCGCGGTCTGGAACGTCACCGAGATGCGCGAGGTGCTCGTCGCGTGGTAGGTTGAGCTGAAGGGCTGCAAGCTCACGATGGCAGCCTGGACGCCAGTTGCAACAGCCGCGACGAGCGAGAGGGAGGAGAGGACACGCATTATGATGAACTACGTGGGTACCGGGTGTTGAAGCGGTGACCGGTCAAGGAAGAGAGACGTCGAATTTTATAGGAGACATGCCTCCTGAACCCTTCCTTGGCGGAGTAGCGAAATGTTTTTCGACAGACGGCTTCCGGAGCGCCGCCGGACATGTTTGTCCATATCGGCGCCGCCGCGGAATAGCCTCTTCGCTTGGACAAAGCATAGCTGTGGACGTTACCGTGGTCAACTTCAGCACGTGCGCAATAACATAGGCTATGCGACGCCGGACGCTCACACAGGAACGCCCGAGAGAAGGATCTTCTGCCAGTGGCCACATGTGTGCGTCCTAAAGCCTAAGGGTATGCGGACAGGCTCGTCTCCTCCAGCTTCGAAACTTGCGTTACTGAGGTTGAGGTTGCTCACCTTATGATCCGCAATACCTGTGCCTGGATGGCTATGGCCTTGACAAGCTCGAGGCAGGGTAGACGCGTGATGTGAGAAACGTTTGACGCTGAATACGACATCCGCCCTGAGAATTGGCCAAGTCAAGCGAATATGAATGAATGTTTCACGAGGACAGTTGTTAAGGGCGCTCGTGGGGACATAAGATGGCGCATGATCCTGTATGTCAGGCGCTGAGCACTCATTCGGCCGGGGTGATGACGAGACGTCAGCATGATCCAACCGGTACTGTTACACGGGCGCGTACTGATACAATGAACACATGCGCGGAGATCATGTAAGGAGATCGTCCAGAAAGTCCTGCATTGACTGCTTCTCGTCCTTCGCCGGTGGACTTTGGTCCAGTGGAGGTGGCACTGTGCATACGAGCGTCAACGCGTCGTCGTTTACGCCGGTAATATCGGGATACTCACATACCGGCTCTTTCTCCTTCTTACGCGACGGTTTGAGGGATTTCGGAGCCGCACCTTGTTTCTTGAGCCGTGCTTTCAGGTCTTGTGGCGAAACAGCATGAGCGAAATCCAGAGAGCTATACAAGAGAGAATGAACAGACCAGAGAGAGCTTCAGCAGCCGCCTTTTCGCGTACCAATTCGTCTATCTGGTCGTCCCACTCGACGAGTACGATCTTTCCCTTGCGCGAGTTCGCCTCTTGAGCGCGGTCCCGTGGTTTGGCGGCGCCCGACTTGGCCAGAATGGACGCGTCCACGTCCTCATCGTCGCTCAGGCCGCCCCGGTCTGGACTGCGATGTTCGGCACGTTCAGCGAGAGCCAGCTGCTTTGCTGTGAGCGCGGCGAGGTCGATCTCGGGTTCCGGCTCTGCTTCCGCTTCGACTGGCCACAATTGTCAGGACACGCAAGCGATCTCTGGCGACGCCGTACGATTGGGGTCCACTTCGGGCTCCTTGTATCTGTCCTCATTGGACGTGAGCGCGCGGCGCGAGTACTTTGCGAGCTCGGCGCGCTCTTCCTCGCTGTCGACCTCGTCCTCGCCGCCGCCGTCGCGCTTGCCCCACTCCGCGCGCAGCCCAGGTCCACGCTTGCCGCGCGCGCGAAGATATTTGCCCAATCCGCCTCGCCCGCGCCCGCGGCCCCGTGCTCGTGCGTCTGCACTTGTCGCAGCCGTTGTGTCCATGTGCTAATCGGCGACAATCGGTCAGGTCGAGGATTTGCGCCTACTCGGTAAAAATTGAAAGAACCTCCCGGCTCGACGGCCACTTAAGCAACACGCCCTGGCACCATACGGCCGCCGGCGACGAAGCATTCGTACCAGTACATGATCGGCTTAGTGCAGCTTTCGATCTAGGCACCTTTATCACCTGCAGGGAGATTGCACTTCTAGAGCTCGCGAATCTTCTTGCACTGTGCAAAATTCATCATTTGCTGGTCGACACCACACGCCCTCGTCCCACTCTGTGATTCGTTCCTGAGGCATATCTTGCTCTCGATGTTGTCAAGTCTGGCGCGGAAGCTACAGTATTAGCCTACCGATCGTCAACACTTGCCTTAGGTCGACTGCAAGGGTAATTCTTCTCACCCATTGCTCGTGTGCGCATCGTCCGGTGTTTAACGTAAGCGACGTCAATTACGCGATACGACCACTCCGCTATGCGAATCTCGAGTGCGAAGCTTTGGCAACGGTCGGTTTGAAGCCGGCTATCATCGACCCTCAGTACTCACTCCACGAATACTATGCTTGCGTGCCTGTTGAAATGCGCGTAACGGGGATGAGCTGACCCGTACCTTCGGCGTATCGGTTAATTACTTGCGAAGGCCCAGGCGACGTGCTAGCGGATTAGTCTACTTCTCACGGCATCACATATATATCCGGCGTTCGTTCTCTGCTTAGCCTTCGCGGTCCATCTCCCCATCTCCCTTCTCGCCATGCCTGCCCCATACACCGGTCATGACCTCGACATGCTCCATCTCACCGTCGCGCCTTGGATGGTCGGCTGTTTTCTAGACTTGTTCACTCAGGGGATTCTCGCGTGTCAGGTGAGGGAGAGCTTCATTTCCGCCGCGTATTTTGCTAATCACGACGCATAGTTTGTAAACTACTTCACTTGGTACAAGGACGACAAACCTCTCATGCGTTACGCGGTCATCGGGCTTATCATCCTGACCTGCCTCAAGCTGTTGGACTCATGGTCAGTATCAGGACGCAGCCTCGTCTACAATCACGTCTCAATTGTCACAGTGCGGCTGTCTGGATCGCACACGTAGAGTACTTCGGCGACCTGCCCGGTGCGGTCAACTTGTCCTACACAGCGTGGTGGCAAAGTGGCGTCCCGCTCATGGTCAGTCCCGTCCCCACTACTACTGAATACCAAATTCTCACTGCAACGGCTCTATACAGGGTGCAACGATGGATTTCTACATCCAGTCCTACTTCCTTTATCGCCTCGTCGTTCTCTCCAAGCGTCATTGGACCGTCATACCGGTGGCGCTCCTTCTCATGTTTGCCTTCATTTCGTGCATTGTTTTGGTACGTCTGCGTCACCCTGTTGATAACAGACTTGCTGAAGCGTCGCAGACGGTCTACATTAAACTCGTTGATGTTAACAACCTCCAGCATTGGTGTAAGTATTGCGTCGCGTGACGTCAACTGGAGCTGACGCTCTGTTTCTTACTTGCAGTCGCGGCGCACTTGGGCTCGGCTTTTGGTTCGTCTCGCCTTCGGGTCACATCGGGCGACAAAGGCTGAGACACCTTTGCAGCTGCGGACCTTTTGATGACGGTGTCGACTGCCTGGTTCCTGATTCAGTCGCGCCGGAATTCACTCAAGCAGTACGTCTTCAACATGTATCGTCCCTCCGCTTATTCTGACGTCCATTGGATTTCAGGACGCAGACGCTCATCGATATGCTTGTGCGACTGACGTGGCAAAGCGCTGCACCTTCTGCTCTGTGGTACGTTTGAAGTGTGAGGGCCACTGTTCATCTGACGATAATGTCCCACAGCGCTCTAGCAAACCTGGCTCTCTCGCAGTGGAAGGGTGACTATCTCGTGTCAACGATTCCCAACATGCTCTTGCCCAAGCTGTACTGTACGTTGGGTTCTTTGGGAACGATGTGGCACCGTACTCACCTTCTTAAACTAGCTATCTCCATGATGTGGACGATCAACTCGCGCAGGACGATCAGAATTGTCAGCGCGAGCGGCAAGACAGGCAGCAGCGACGGCATCACCACAAACCAGAGGTCTGGTCGTACCGGTCGCGTACGTTGACCAACTATGTTTCGAGTTGGCTTCTCACTGCCTTCGCAGACCAACGACTTGGAGCTCGGACGGCTTGGCACTGCGATCCAGATACAAAAGGAAACGACAACGGTTCAGAAGGTTGACGTGAGTACCAATGAGTATCCTGCGATAATCGATCTTCTGACTCCATAAGTAGTGGGCTGATGGACGTACTTCCGTCGAGGACGTCCTCGACGGCAAGGACGGACTGTACGGACGCGACCCGTCTACGACTATCCGCGACGAGGATGGCAACCGTGCATCGTGATAGCTTGGAGGGCCAGGGTCTTTGCCTCCTTTGTAGGGTATTACTGTTTTTTTGTAGTTATTGGAACAGCCATTTTCGGCAAAGAAAGGCTAAATTGGAAGATCTGCGTCCCGGGATTTTTTACCCCTTGTTCCTCGCCAGAGCGCACGATGAGCGCGCCCGGGATGCTGACGCTGGACTCGGCTTGCGCACTGCACGCACAAGAGTTCCTGGCGCGTACAACGTCCGACCCTAGCTCGCGGTTCTCGACGGCGCTGGGACGCGTTCTTCCTCAGGTGACGGAGAACAGGCTGCCCGCGGCTGAGCGCATTCTCTCAGCGTACTTGCTGCACGCGATCTACAGCCCCGTGTCGATAGAGCTCAACCCGTTCAGGAGCGCCCTAGCCGATGCGTTCGCGCGCGAGCGAGCCCTGGCGCTCAACGGCCAAGGTGGCAGAGCCGCGGTCGTTTGGGTCCTCTGGAAACTGGTCAGAGGCCAGGGCGCCGAGCTCGACGGCCTCTCGCCCAACGCGCTCGCCTTGACACCGCTGGCCGACGAGCACAACCCGGCGAGACTGGACATTGGTGGCGGCGACGCCAGCGAGGAGCCTGGAATCAGCCACAGCGGCTCGCTCGTTAACCCTGACGACTCCTTTGTCGGCGAGCACAACGCTCCCGCCCCCGCGCCAGTGGCTGGGGTCATCGGCCAGCCCAAGGCTACATCGTCAACGGCTACGACGCCTAAGGGCACGCTATCGCCCGAACAGCTCATTCAAGGATTTTCCTCGCTCAACGTTCATTCGCCCGAGTCGCAGTCGTCTCCGGACATCGACCCTGTCGCACGCGCTCTGGAACTTCTTGCCAGCGCGTGTGTACGCGTCCTCACGCTTGCAGAACAACGTGTGAGTCGTGGTCGTGGTTCCCTTCGCGCTGGCACCGCACTGACGCACGTTGGCCGTGGCATCTCAGACGCTCAAACCCCACCTCCCGACCCTGGCGGCGCCCGTTTCGCTGCTCAACCCTCCAGACCTCGCCTCGCTCGTGCAAAACAACCCCTCGGTCGGCGCGGACTATATCGCCGCGCTCCTGTCCGCCCCGCCGCCCGTCGGCACCCAGCTCGCGTTCCTCGCGACCGCACCTCGCACACCGAGCATTCGCGAATGGATGGATGCCATCGCGCGTCTCCCGCCGTTCTTGGCCTCTTTCGACTTCATGGGCCGATTGCTGCGTGACGAGACTCCTGTTGCACAACCGTCTTCCCAGCCTGCAGCTGGTTCGTCCAGGAGCGCAGCTCTCATGGGCACGACAGCAGCCGAAGGCGGTCTTCTTGTAAAGCCTAGCGGGAGCGTCGGGTCTATGAGCACGCTGTCGAGTCCGCACAATGGCGGAATGGTCATCCTCCCTGGCGTGCATATGCCTACACAGAGTGGCTTCTCTCCACTTCAACCTTCGGCGATGAGTACAGCTGGAACGGCGGTGGGAGACGCGTCGATAACGTCGGACATGGTCATCAGTCCTGCGACGTCAAGCGGATCCATCGGTGGTGCCAGCACCGTTCTTGGGACGACACCTCGTTTGCCAGGCTTGAGCGCGCTCGGTTTTGACGGAGGAGTACGCAGCTCCATTGCGGCGAGCAGCAGCACGGTCGGGGAGGTAGCGCGCGCAGACGCGCTCGGTGGTTTCATCAGCGGGTGTATCGCCTGGATCGAGATGGCTGAACGCGACGAACGCGAAGGACTTGTTGCGGACGACAGGGTCGCGCGCGGCGTCGCTGGGGTGCGTTGCACTCCATTCTACTGTCTTTCCTTTTCTAACTCGGCCCCTTCTATAGCTGTCGCGCTTCTTCATCTCGCTGCTCAAGTTACGGATCGTAGATCCGCGCGACGACGCGCAGACAGCCGAGATGAGCGCGTTCGCACTCGCGCACTCGCGGTTTGAAGAGGCCCTTAGCGTGTACAGGATGCTCGCGCGCCAGGAGGGGTTCTGATGTCCGAGTTTGGAGTTCGAGTCCGACGACCTTGCCGCTATACGATTTGCTTTCTTGCTCGTTTCCCGTCATCCCCTGCTTGTGAGTCCTGGCACTGTGTCCATAGCCATCATCCACGATTGTACGCTATCCATACATACGCAGCCAGTTCGTGTACTGCAAGTCTAAGAAACTTTTGTACATTTATCGAGCATCGCCGAGCTGCGGCGAGAAGAGCGATGACTGGGACAAGAGGGGCCACTGTCTTGCTGTCTTCGCGACAAGCGAGGTCCACATTTTTCATAGCTTCAATATCACCGCATTCATTCATTATCCGCGACGAGTGCACTGCGACTAAATCTACATAGCGTCAATGACCTCGCGCAACTTGGTCTCGTTCAGGATCTCAAAGCCACCGTCGAGCGTCACCTGGCAAAATGTGAGCACACAGAACAAACTCCTGGACTGCCGTGCACGGACCTGGGCAAGTTGGACGTTGTGCTGGTCGAGCTTCTCCTCCATGACCTGCTTCAATACGCTGAGGGTGAGTTTGTATGCCTCGAGAAGCGACATTTGCTGCAGCGGATAACGCGTCAGACTGTGCGCTACAGACAGAGTAAGACAGACCTTGTGGTATTTGTCCTGCAGTTCTGCCTGCGCGGCTTCGGACCCGCTGCCTATCGCCTTCGCTTCGTACTTCATCATCGTCCCGCTTGGGTCTGTGTGGAACCTAAGGCGTGTCGTGTGAACAGGGAAAGGGAAGGCAACGAGGTTGGAGGACGGACAGTTGTGGGCCGAGCTCGTCTATGCCTGCCACGAGCAATGCGACACCGAATGGTCGAGACTGTTGCGATGCGTCAGTGTGAGCGTGGCCGCAGCGAGAAGGCGGAGGACAGACCATCATGGCGTCCTCGTTGTCCATGCTCTCGCCGAACCGGAGCGCGAGGTCGCACACGGCCTGCGTGACGCTCTCGACCTTGATTTGCTCGTCGTACGTGAACGCGTGGTTCTGCATGGCGCGTGAGCAGGGGGGTCTAAACGCGCGCGACAATAACGGACTTGGGAGGTGACGCGGGCATGGTCGATCATGGTACGCGCGTCTGCGGTGAGGCCGGACATGGCGCAGCCCAGGTGGCGGTCGATTTCGACAATCTTCTCGATGGACGACGCCTCAAGCAGCGGTGACTGCACGCGCTTCTCCACGCCGAGCACCACGCCCTGCGGCGTCGCAATGCCGACCGTTGTCGACCCGAGCTGGAACGCGACGCGTGAACGGCGTGCGCATGGCGGGCTGGTTGAGTGCGCACCTTGATAGCCTCTATGGCATATTCGACTAGAAACGCGTTTCGTGAGCGGCTGACGCGTGCTGGCGCGGGGACGAGGACGCGTCGGCGCACCTTGGAACAAACGCCCCTCTGGAGAGAACGTGTTGACGCCGCGGTCTGCGATGACGGACGTGTGAGCCGGCGTCGGCGAAATCTCGAGCGTTGCGCACCGTATTCTGAGCGTGTGAGGAACATGGCGAGGACAAGTGGCAAGAACGGTGACGGAGTTTGCGCAAGACGACGCGCGTCGACCGGTCACTGCAACCTTCTTTCGAATACACGCGACGTTTATTACATATGCAACACGGGTGGCACTATGATTACACCAGAAAGCAGGAGAGCATGACGAGAGCGAAGATATTTACAGACTTTCCGAACGAACACACGGAACAGTGATTATTCTGACAGCTGGACGAACAGCAGCTATCTGTTCGAGACGCGTAAATGACGCGGTCTTTCGCGTAGTACTAGACACGAACCTGGAGTACTTGGTGGGTCGTGTAGCCTCGGCGCTAACACCTTCGTCACATTTCCTCTTGCGCGCAAAGGCTCGGGCTTCTGACTCGGCCACCGCAATAACATCGTCCTCAGGCTTGCCGTCGTTGGTCCAGATGAGCTCCTGCTCGTCCCATGGTATGTCGGCGGAAATTTGAGCCTGCAGATACACCAGCCCTCGAGGAGCGAGCTTGCTCCCGTACTTCTCCTTCATCATGGCCAGCGTCAAAGGATTCCGCAATTTGCGCACGCTGCGAACGCGGTATGCAAAGCCATAACCGTGCCAGTCCTCATCGTACGTGTTGAACTCGTGGTTTCCCTTCCCGTCCTCAGGAATTGGATCGAGTCCGCGCAGGGTCGACTTCACAGACATACGCGATACACGAGTCGACGCGGGCGTTTTACATGCCATAGAGAGACGAGAATGCCCAGGCGAGCCACGTTTGGTCGCGCCTCCAATTTGGGACGCCCTTGGAAAGTGGAGAAGAGGAAGGAACGACTTTGAGCTCCGCACCTGTACATAGAATTCGACTTCGATACTCGAAGCTTTTGCAACGGTTTACAGTAAAAAAAAAAGTACTCAGAGTTACTGTTACATACTAGGGCAGCTCTCGGACACGCGCGGTGTGGAGGTATAATATCTATGAACTTCCGTCAGAGCCTTGCACCTCGTCAAAGGACAGCCCTATCCCGTCCATGAACCGCTGCCAGGTCGTGTCAAGCGTCCCCTCCAAAGTGGCCGCCGCAGATTCAGGTGACGGCGTAGACAGCGGCGCATATGGGTATTTTGCGCCCGGCGCCAGCGGTACTGAAGAACCCAGCATTGATAATGGCGCCTGTGGCAATGGTAGCGGCGCATCCGCTCCGCCCATTGCAAACGATTGGTCGAATTGAGGTGCGCCTGTAGAATTGACCAGCGAAAAGATGTCGAACGGCTCGGCCCACTGTTGCATTTGTTCGTGAGTCGGGGCAGAATCCAGCGGTATAGGATTCCACGATTCTGGCGGAACGAACGAGGCAAAGGGGTCGATACCCGCACCCAACTCCGTATCGGTGTCCGTGTTCGTCCCCGCCGCTTCTGCATCTGCAGGCGCGCTCCGTGTATTTATGAGCCTCGTCCAGCCCCACATGAAGAGCAACTCCATCTCCTCTTCGGGTTTGCACTGGCGCTGCGGGACACTGTCACTCGCGGCGGTGAATGCGGTATATGACTCATGCGCCTTCTCTCGCAATCTTCGCATCTTCGGCTGTCGCATTGTCAGACACAGTGCGGGGCGGACGACAATGCAACAGCAGACACACCATCATCCGCGCGACGCGACGCGACTCGGGGGCGACGCGCTCGAAGAGCGTATAGACCCTATCGAGTTCGATCCACGCCGCGGGTGCAAGCCCGCTTCCAGGACTTCGTATCACAATGGAACCCAAGATGACCTACCGATGGTTTAGCTGACGAGGCGACGCAAGAGCAACAGGTGCTACGCACAGAAGCTGAGAAGCATTGGCTCCAGAAGTGCCAGAATCGCAAGCTGAGCGGAATCGCGGCGTACAGCGCCCGCGCCGACGCAGTGATGTAGTACGCAGACCGGAACGAAGCAAGCACGCTTTGCGCATACTTGCTCTTCAGCGGGTCCTGCGGGTGCTCCATCAGCGCCTTCGCGAAAAAGCTCCGATGCAAATACAGGAGCACTTCGAGAGTCAGCGGTCCGTCAAGACGAGAAGACGCTAGTGGCGCACGTTTCTGACTGAGCGCAAAGACTGTATTGCGCTGGAGAATGAGGGCCGTGGAATGTCCGGCCTCTACATGTCCGACATTGACGAGGCGCAGTGATTCGCTGATGGGGTGCTCGCGTACGAGGCGATCGAGGCGTAAGACTGTCCCGTATGCGGGTGGCGTCACGCCAAACGCTTGGTCCATGACTTTCAGCAGGCACTCCCGCGAAAACGTGTGATTCCATAGCCGATCTGCGCGTGTCAGTACAGCACAGGCGCACCCACGAAAGACAGCGTACAGCTTGCCTGCAGTGTCCCGTCCTGGCCGACGAACCGCTCTGTATCGTCTGCTACTATGGCGTCCACTTGCGAGTAGCTGAAGGACGGCGGACGGCCAAATGCCAGAGATGTCCACATGTCAAACGACAAAACCTCCCACTGAATCCGTCAAAGGGGGTTATGATCTGTGACTTCAGAGAGGATAGAGGATGCACATACGAAGACATGGCGCCGCTTTTGGCATTCTTCCTCAGGTATACCCCATTGCGTATCCTTGCGATGAAGGCCCAGCTGTACAGGATCAATCAGTACGGGCCGCAAGTAATATTGAGATACATACGCTTTGACACACTTGTGCAGCGAGGCCAAGTAGCATGTAACAAGCCGTTGCGCCGTTCGGATGATCCACCATGTGTAAGAACGTGGTCATCATATGCTGAGGCAGATCAGCGATACTCGCACTCTACATCGCAGTACGGACGTACAACTGCGCGGACGGCCTGTAGCGTAGGATGGTCGATAACGCTGTCAACTCCGAGCGCGACACGCGCCAGCTGGTAATAATTGAGTGCCTCGACATTGCACGGGGCGCGGTCGGCAGCGGTTATGGACGCTTCGGCGAACACCACTGCGAACTATCAGCGGTCCGCTGCCGTTTGCCCGTCTCAAGTAACGTACTGCAGATAACAGCAGCATCGTGCGGCGTGACGTCCGCAAGACTTGCCCGGTCGTGTGGGGTGGGGTAGACGCGCTTGGCGATGGTCTCGACGAACTCGTCCTTGGGGATAGGGTTGAACATCCACGCCGCGTTCATGTAATAGGTGTCGATTAGCATCCATGCTTCGCTCGGTGGTGGTAGCCAGTCGGCGAGGCGACGGTACACGTCGTCCTTCAGTTCTTGTACGCTCGTCATAGGAAAGGCATCGGCCAGAAGCAGGAGGTCCAGAGGAAGTGACGATGCAGCAGCTGGGGATTCGTGAGTCGTCGCTTCCTGCATATGTATTAGCTGACGGAGAGGGGCACAAATGGTTGAAACTGACGAGTAGATACTGTTGTAGAAACCGGTCAGCAACTCATGCGCGGGCGAAGCTTAACCACTCACGTCGGCATGGGCGTTGTTACCAAAGAACTGAGCGCGGTCGCCGAGTGTAAGGGTGCCTAGAGCGTCGCAGACAGGGATGTAAGACTGGTTTACGGCCTCGTCGACATTCTGCGTGGGAGGCAATGCTTTGAGGTGCAGGAGTTCGGGAGCCAGCAGCGGGTGCGGATCGGTGGACAGCTGCGCCTGCAGGGCGGCCAAGGCATCCTCGAGTTCAT
This sequence comes from Exidia glandulosa HHB12029, assembly GCA_001632375.1. Classification (NCBI taxonomy): domain Eukaryota; kingdom Fungi; phylum Basidiomycota; class Agaricomycetes; order Auriculariales; family Exidiaceae; genus Exidia; species Exidia glandulosa. Next base: position 48,477 of record KV425911.1, read on the forward strand.
TGATGCGCTTGCCCATCTAAGACCTGCGGTTTCAGCATGTGAACGTGAGCTCAGTGCGCCACATACAGCCTGGATTTTCTCGTGCAAGTGCTCTGTGTCGGCCAGGACGAATCTGGAGGGCGTCAATACGACGCACGAGCTGCGCCAATGTCGAACCTGTTTCCTGGACCGGCGGTGAGGGTACCTGCGAGGCGGCGGGTGGGTTCAGCGCACAGTCTACGAGACGGGGCTGGACACACCGACCATTGGGGCAGATGGCGGCGCAACCTCGTTTGCAGCACGACGAGCAGGGCACCTTACGGTCGCACTTCAACTTGAGCCTTCGACATTCCGCGCACGACACTGGCCCGCGCCGTCTCTTGGGCTCGTCTCCTTTATGCAGCTCATTTGCCGCGACGGGTGGGATGTAGACTGGCGTGCACAACCCTGAATCTGTTGTGGACATTGCGGAAACCGAGTCTTATAGACGGGTCGCGGGATACATGGGTTGGAGGCCGAGTGGCGCTGCGGCAGCTTGCGACGCTTGCAAGCCTGGACAAATTTTCGTCACGTGGCTTTCGAATTCATCCGCGGGCTTTTCATACTCCGCTATTCTCAGTTGCAATGGCACGCAAGAAGTCGGCAGGGGTATCAAATCAGCCCTACTCACCAAAAATAAATCCTTGCTCGAACGTCTGGCTCCTCTCCCTCGAGCTGGTGCAAGTGTGTGAACGAGCTCAGCTGGGAGCTGAAGGGGCCCTTAGGAAGCGATAGACTGGCAAGTGTCACGCGGAGCGCCGGTGTTTCCAACGCAGGCCTGCTCAAGTTCTACTACCTTCAGGACCGCTAATCAATAACAAGGACGAAGGAAGAGACTAGAAGGGACTAAAGGCGTTGAGACGATTCCGGCGCGAGAGCAGTGAGATTGTGTGCTGGCTCTCTGAGTGCGCGAGACTAGGAGATGGAGGCAGTTATGCCGAGGAATTGTGGGTCCTCTTGTCTCCTAGTTTATAGCTGAAAGTATGTGCTCATGAAGGAAGGAAGTACGACGTTCTCAATGGGCATGGGCATAAACAAGTCGTATGCTGATCCACTAGTGTCTGTAGTACTTGACTGGAAATAGGTTATTCTCACTACCAGTGGCGATGCTGGGCACTAAGTGCTCACCTTAAGCTTACGGCAAGACAAGCGATATGCACGCCACTGCTGCGTCTGGAGGACTCTCGTTGATCGTCTACCGCCGGCCAATGTTCAGAACCTCGCTGCTAGTACAGTATACAGAACTTATGGCCGACAGAGAAATGTCACTTCAAAGAACACCAGCCACTAGCGAGCGAGTCGCGGTGTCAGGATGGCGCAGACGTGCGTGGAATGAGATCGTCACTAGCTAGCGTACATACTAGTAGCGCGCGCTGGGTATCAGTAGATGCCACAAAAAATTGATAATCCATGCACTTAGAGCAACACGTGGAGAGTTCTAGTGGCCTTTCATAACGGCATTGGAGCGCAGAAGCACCGGAGATGCTGTCTGCGTGGTCAGACAGCAGGAACCACCGACACCAGAGGATCATCACACATGTTGAAGGAGTTCTCGCTCACTCCCAGGGAATTCGAAGATTTCTGGTCAGCTTCGCTGCGTCACTGTGCGTCACATACCTTGGGCTATAAAAGGGAGACCAAATTCCCAGCGAGCCTCAGCACAATCTTCCATCTCCCACATTCAGCACACAATCTCGCCGTTCTCAATGTATCGCCCAAACCGTCTCAACGCCGTACGTCCCATTCTCCGGCTCCCTTCCTTCGTCGTCGATGTTGAGTAGCGGCCCTGAGGGGTAACAGAAGCAGCAGGCCTCCGCCGCGACCACTCGCCCTGACATGTGCGAGTTGACCGCTTTCTGGGACCCCATCGTCGGCCAGCTGCGCTCGTACAGCCCTGGCGAGCCCATATTTGCAGCCATCACACGCGAGTACCCAGGTCCCTTCGCCTCCGTACGTGTAGCAAAAGAGCAGGTTTACGCAGTTACTCACTCGAGCGCAGTGGGACTTGGTACCTACCGAGGAGGAAAACGTGTTCAAGTTCAAGAATGTCGGTCTTAATGCCTTCGTCACTGTCGTGAGTAGATCCATGTTGAACTGCCCGCCGCATTTAATCAAGTGCATGTAGACTGGCGGAGGAGGCGAGGGCGATTGGGTCGTGGCCGAAGGGTCAGAGGAGAACGCTACGAAGTTTCGCGTCCAAAACGTCGACGAGCAGCTTGTGGAGGTTCGTCCAACGGATGCCGTGTTTTGCTACGGCCTATGATGACACATTTCCAGATCAAGTTGCCGAACGAGGACCTTGTCTGGACTGTGATGGGCTCCGGGCCTCGTGCAGATGTGAGAGACATATTCGCCTTCACATGGAAAGATACTGAATCAGGTTCGGACAGCTCGCCCTTGCGCCGGCCCGCGGAGGGATGAACCAGAAGTTCCAGAAGAGGGACCTCTAGACGGAGATGACGAACGAGTAGGGCAACTTCGGCGCTCCTGGCCTGACTTCTTGTATGCCGATTGCAACTGCAACTGAGAATATTTTCTTGAAAAGCCATCAAGAAGGGAGCCATTCGAATGACCGCAAAGAACTGTTGATAACATACTATTCCTACATATATCCTCCATACTCAGGACAGTGGTAAACCTGCATCTACGCGCAGACGACCTCCTTGATAAAGTACTCGTGGAAACGTGTATCCTTGGTCAGTTCCGGGTGGAACGTTGTGAGCATGCAGCGTCCTTGCCGGAGTGCAACGACTGTGCGATCATCTTGTGGATCCGTGGGATCGTCCGTAGGATCTGGGAGATAGTCGGACGAGCCGACGGGGACAAGGTCAGCTGCGACGCGTGCGAGAATGTAGGGTTTTGGCCGCATGGGTGGGTGCTGTATAGAGAGTACCACCTGGCTGGGTATCAGCGTGTGAAAGGCGGCTGGCAAAGCAGCAACACGGACCGGCGCGCGAATGAAGACACCGGGAAAGAGCTTTTCGGGATCCCGCAAGCCGTCTATGTCTAATGGTGCCTCGAAGGACTCGACCTTTGGGGATTGGTCAGCTTGTGTGGAGGATGGAACGGACGACGACGCAACACACCTGCGAACCATACCCATTGCGAGCGATCCGCACGTTCATTCCGCCGAGAAGCTCTTGTCCGCCCGCCTTGGTGCCTTCAACGGCTTCGGCTAGTAGAATCGCACCTGCGCACGTGCCCCATGTGGGGTTGCCGCTGCGTACCCACTCGCGCAGAGGTTCAAGCAGACCGGCAAGTCGTGCGAGCAGCGCGATGGTCGTCGACTCGCCTCCGGGGATGATCAAAGCACGGCACTGAATCAGATCATCCTTGGTCTTGACCGCGCGCGGTACGACTTTTGGTTGCGACGGCAGGCGGCTGAGGATGGCGATGTGCTCGGCAAACGCGCCCTGCAGCGCTGAGGAAGACCGATAAGGCTCCAGACGTGGTCCGCACGGTGAGACGCACCCAGCACGCCGACGACGATGGCCTCTGTCACCTGCGCGGACGACGACGCGGTCGACATTCTAAACCAGCGGGCGAGAGCAAAAACGCGTGCGGCATGGTCCGGAGCAAGCAAGGCCTCGGTCCCGGTACGGTCTTATCGGCTTTCACTCGGCAGTCGGCACTCGGGGAGTCCGTTTCAACAATTGTGAGTATGGCGCATACAATCGCTCAGAGAGAGACCTTAAGGGTCTTGAAAATCTGCGCCTTGTCCTGCTCCAGCCATTGCTCGAACGACGTCAGCGGAACTCCGTAGCTCTTCGCCGTGTCGTACTCCTCAGGAGTCAAGTCGAAACCCTGCTCCTTCTGCCACACCGCGAAGGTCGCTCGGGGGCCCGACATAGGATCGGATGTGTCCTTTGCAACCTCCGCCGGGTCAAGCCACTGCGTCGTGATCTTGACGCCGGAGACCTTCTCCAGGCCTCGGACGGCTTGCTCCAGGTTGAGCGACTCTGCGCCGAGCTCAATCTCCTTGCTCGCGAACTTCGCGGGGTTCTCGAAGGCTGCGCGTGCCCAGTAGCCCATGTCCTTCGCGTTGAAATGGATAAATGGGGTGACGTGGTCGAGGGGGCTGCTTAAGATACGGTCGGTGTGCAGCTGAGGGAAGTGCAGGGCCGAGTACGGGAACGTGTACTGCTGATACAGCCAAGCCGGGCGGAGGATAGTCCAGTACTTCACGCCATTGCTGTTGCGTACGACAGCCTCGGCAGCTGCCTTGGAGTGGTAGTACTGCTTCAACGGGTAATTGGGATCGATGCTAAGGTAATGCTGGTGCGAGCCGGTGTGGAGCGCCGTGCTGAGGATGATGTGCTCGACAGTACCAGCAGCGCGGGCCGCGTCAACGAACCTCTGGGCGGTCTCAGCCTCGCCTTCGGGGTTGGTGAAATCGGGGAACGGGTTGATAAAGACTCCTTTAACGCCGACGGTTGCCTTGCTGATCACGTCCGCGTTGCTGAAGTTGCCTACGAAGAGTACCGCCCCAAGCGACTCGAGTTCCTTGGCTTGGGCCTTAGACGCATCGCGCACAAGAGCGTGGACACGATAACCAGCCTTCAAGAGTTCCCGAGCGACAGAGCCACCCTGCTCGCCGGTGGCGCCAGAGACGAGGTATGCAGGAGAGGACGTCATTGCACGGGTACGAGAGTCGTGTCAACGATGAGGCCGATGAGAGACTCGAGGGGCCTCATGTTGGTCCCTTTGTACAGCAAAGAGGACACTCAAACCTTCTTCCCGGCGGCCGTGAGTCAGTACTATACAACATCACGTGCCCTGCTGCGCAGAAGCGCAGCCTCAAAGGGAGATTTAAGAAACCTCTTGAGGCAGGAAAACAACGAAGCGCCAATTCATCACTGCTGTCAATGTTCCTGTACGCGTATTCGCCACTGTTCGCGATTCTGTCGCGAAGTTGCGGATCTTGCAGTTGGTTTCCGCAGCCAAAATGACGTTACGGTCGTGCTTCGTGCAAAGACTGAAGACACAAGCCTCCAACGTTGGAGCTCCTGGACCGCGCGCTTGAGAAACGTCTGTCCGTTTATTCCCTCTGTACCCAGTTCCATCCTCGCCGCAGATTCCTTTCCATATCCTCCTCCCCATTGCTGTATTCCATCCTTACAGGAGGCCAGCATGTCAGACATCGAAGGCCTCCCGTTCCTTCCTACCCGACTGTAGGGTCCCCGTACTGCGCGTACCGTCCGCCAGGTCCACGTCTGTGTAATCCTCCACATCCCGACGAACCGTGATACGAATACCCATCTCGTGCCCGCCCGAGTCGTTATTTCTGCCACCTGTAGACGGAAGTTCCTTCGGCGTACGTCCACGCGACGAATCGTCTGCCATATCTGCAGTAATGGTCACGATCGTAGAAGGATGTAAAAGATTCGATGCTACGTACCGCGCAGATGAATGAGAATACGCTGAGCCATGATCCATGTTATAGCGTAGCCCAGACTGGCACCAGCGGACTATTCAAGCCGTCAGCTCAGGCCGCCTTGAGGCTCGTTGGGCAGGCCACGTACCTGGAGGGTCGTAGGCGCGGTCTTATACAGAATAATGTTGAGACTAGAGAAGTGTAAGTACTGGATTTCAAATGCGACCATCATTTCCACCCACATATTCACGGCCGTAAGACCAAAGAAGTATCCTGCGATGAGCTTTGAGTCACTACAGACGGAACAATGTTCCAGGGGAATGACTGCACCTAAACCGTCAAACAACATACTGCACACATTGCACGTGAGCTCGTCCGCACGAAGTTATGGGGACACACGTACAGTCGAGCAAGGTGCGAGAAGCTAGGAACACCGCGATTTCATAAGACTCTTGAGCACAAGCGGAGAGCTGGGTGGTGCTTACGAGATATAGGTCACAGGTGAACGTCCAATCAGGTAGTAAGAGGATATCACCAGTGTCGCCAAGTCGTAAACCATGCTGAAAACATAGTGCGTCCAAGCGATTAATTGTCCCGGTAAATTGCCCGACGTGCAGCTGCAGAGACGACGCTGTCAAACGGCTGCAACGTGCACGAGTATGCGGATGACTTACTGCCCCTAGGACCCGACGAGCCAGATATGTGAGTTCATTGCCGTCACGGCCGAAAAGACGCACAGTGCCGTTGTTCGCTGACGAATGGTTAAGCATCTACAGCAAGCTCAAAGCATGGCATTGACTCACGGACTCTGCCATAAATGTTCACAAAGGCCTCCGCCTGGAAGTGGAGTCAGCCCTGACAAAACAGCATATGGGCAGCTATGGGAGCACGTACAATCAGGAAAGTCAGAAACAGTGTACCCAAGAAATGTGCAACCCAGCGTTCTCGCTTCGATATGGCGTACGTTCTAGCCGACACGAGACGGAGCTCGCGTCAGCGCCGAACGATATTTTGCATATGAAGAGTATGAACACACCGTACACTCAGGATCGCTTGGCAAATAACTGTCTGGACAACTGCAGTAAGGAAGTAAGATTACTAAGAAGGTCTGCTGCACGCGGCCTGCACGTACCCTTAAAGACTGGCGACACGAGGAAGAAACGATCACATTCGGCTGGGGTGAATGCCGCGAACTGCCCGATGTTGCTGACCGTGATCGACAAAATGCTGAAATATCTGCAGCACGACAATGGCTATGAGACACTGAAGATGAAGTCGATGGTGCACCTGCGCACCTGATAAGGATAAAGAGAATGCATGCGATGCTATATGGTTATGGTGAGCCGTTTGCCCAAACCTGCGGAAGGATAGGGGATGCATGTCGTACCTCGGCCGCGACCACTTCGCCTGACTGCGATAGAATCGCCATTCAGCGGGGAGTGTGATGAGGTAGCTACAAGTCAAGTCCGTCGAACATTGAGCGTGGAAATATACCCAGGCGCGACAGCGACGCACTCATACGCGGCGACGCTGATACTAGCCACGCGCAGATACTTTGCGCTGTCCTCAGAAACGGCCGCTGCAAGGAAACTCGGCGAGCTGAAAATGTCCATCGACAAGTATTGGGGGCGTGCGAGGCGGGAGGGAAAGTGATTAGAGGTCAGCATTTAATGGATCGTCGGGTAGTGCGTCGGCCGGCGGCTAGTTCATCGCGTCCTCGTGAGTCCTAGGCACGAAACACCCCCTGCCGATCCCAATAGGCATAGCGGCCCACTTTGCACCCGCGGCAACTCAGCAGGCGTTGCTCGACCAGTCTGGGCCGCCAAGACGGCCGAATTACGTGCTCACGTGCATTTAGACCAAGCGCCATCGCGTCAGGGAGGACCAAGGAACCTCGCTATTGCGGCAGAAAGCATGAAGCGATGCAGAACGTAGGCTCGCATTCGCATTGGAAGAAGAATGTACACATAGCGCAACTGGCTCACGGTGCGCGTGCCTCGCGAGGTTCTGCGGAGGGTGATGGTGGTGAGAACACAGCAAGGCAGTGATGAAAGAACGCGGGACGTACGACTCCACTGGCAGTTGAGGATGAGGTTGTCGTAACCCATACCGTGCACCTTCTGCATCGCGCGCTCCGCAACGGCCTTGTCCTCAAAGCTGACAAACGCGTATCCCTTTCCGACGCCCGTGTCGCGGTCGCGGCCGATGTACACACGCGCGACGCGGCCGAAACGCGAGAATAGATCGCGCAAGTCGTTGTCCGAAGTGTCCTCGCTGACATTGGTGACGCGCAATGTCGGGAGGTCGTCGCGGTTACCTCCTCCGCGGAACATAGACTCGCCTGCGCCGCGCCCGGCACCGGCGCGCATTGACGGCGGAACGTACTTGCCGCCTATGGACGTGGGCGCCGCAGCCTCGCCCGCGGACGGGACGTCGACCTCGGCCGGAGTATCTGGGTGCATCCAAGTTCAGAGCGACGATGATGCAAGCAAATGCAACACGAACCTGCGCCGGTAAGACCGCCCAAGGAGTCTTTGTATGGACATTTTGCGGTGAAGTGGTCGCCCTGGCAGATACGGCAGACGATTTTGGACTTTTGCATGCTCAGCTTGAGCTGTTGCTCCGGGGTGTCTTCTGCTTGTTCATTTGTCTGTTGGGACTGCATCAGACGTGCTGGAGTATGAGCTCAAGGAGCACGGACCTTGTTGCCGGCGCTGAGCTTGAGCGAGACAGCCTCGCCGATGGTGGTCGTTGCGCGATCCGGACCGGCCTTGTTGCCCTTTTCTGCGCCGAACTTGGCCCACTGCTTGCGTTCTGCGACTGTGTGGTTGACGACGACCTTTTGTAATACGCGCTTGATCTTCTTCGTGACCTGTGACGCGCGGTCAGCATTCTGTGGGATGCGGGTCACACGGGACGCGCCTTGACGGTCTTCCCGTCGTCGTTCTTGTAGTACTCGACTATTGTCCGCACGCCGTTCTCGTCCACCGTCTCTTGCGGCTTCGACGGGACTGGCAAGTTCGTCAGCGCGAGCGATACCGCACGCGATTTACTCACAAAGCTCGTCCTCAACGTCGTCCGCCCAGGATGTCTTTACAGCTCTACGCACGAGATCAGATGCAAATTCGAGAGCGAGGTCGCGACGTGTGGCTCACGTTTCGGTGGCCATGGTTGGTGGATAGAGTCAGAAGCTGCTCAGCGGAGCCGGTGTCATTTCCGCGGCTTGTCCCAGACCGCTTCTGCTCGTCGAGACAAAATGTTCGTAAAGCAAAAAGTTTGCTGGAGCATGCCTCGTGACCATCCTGTCCAGCTGAACGAGTCTTGCCGCAGCTCGTGTCCACAACTGAAATACAAAAATTCCGGGAAGACTGCGCTCTTGTACATGAAGATATCTGCATACGAGACCCATACATCACCGTAGACCGCGCTCGGAGATCCGCCCCCTGTTTCTGGTGAGGTCAGTGACAGCTGGACGTCGGGGAGCCGTGTGCGGCCGGAGAGGAGCTGCTTCTTGTTCGGCGAACGTGCGCGAGCCTTAAATATGGACGTCCTGCACCCTCCAGCTCACTCCCATGCTCTATTCCACGCTCCTTACTTTCGCCGCCGTCGGCGCCGTCGCCCTCGCTGCACCGCCGCGTGAGCTATACTGTCTGCCACCTTCAAGTCTCAGCCCGACTCACGCGCTGCCACCCAGAGAACCTCCTGAGCAGGACTAGGTCCAAGTCAGAGCTGGACCCCTATCCCGGCAAGCCCAAGGTCACTTTCGCGCGCGACGGGTCGTTCAAGTTGCTCGTCTTCTCGGACCTGCACTTTGGCGAGAATCCCTGGGACTGGTGGGGACCCGAGCAGGACGCCAACAGCACGCGCCTCATGCGCCGCGTCCTCGCAGACGAGCGTCCAGACTATGTGTGCGTTGTGCTCTTGCAGACTGGTGCGGCGATAGTAACTCGACCTGCGCTGCAGTGTTATCAACGGCGACCTCATCACAGGCGAAAGTACGCACACACACCATCGAGAACCGCGTCATTCATCCCATACATTAGATACTTTCAGGGAAAACTCGACCAAGCTCATAGACGAGATCGTTGCGCCGCTGAACGAAGTCGGTGTCCCGTTCTCCTCAACTCATGGGTGCGTTTCACGTCCACGTCCACGTCCGTGTCCGCAAGCTAATCGCACGTTATCAAAATTAGGAACCACGACAACAATATTAACATCACGCACGCCGAGGAGATCCAGCGCGAACAAAAGGTCGCTCCGCGGAGCTACACCCGCTTCGCGCCTCCGGGTGTAGGCGGTGACCAAGGTCCGGGCAACTATTGGGTCCCCGTAAGTTCCCTGTTCATTGCGAAGTTTGCGTCGATGAAGTTGACTGACTTCGTGGCCGATCGACAGATCTACAAGCATGCATCGGGTAAGTTCACGCTTATGGCACCCGCGAGATGGTACATTACCGAAAGCTTAACCTGGACGCTCGCAGATCCCGCCCCCGCGCTGGTCCTGTGGTTCTTTGACTCCCAGGGTGAGTTCCTCGACGATATGAACGGAATGGCCCTTCGGAACTGACGATTGACGCAGCGGGGATTGCAAAGAACAGCACGTTCGAGAACCAGATACCGCTAAACGACTGGGTGGACCAGAGCGTCGTCGGGTGGATGGAGTCCGAGATCGCGCTGCAGAACAAAGCGTGGGGACCAGCCACCGAGCGCGGCGCAATCGCCTTCGTGCATATCCCACCGTGCGTTTGAGCGCCGGTTCCCAACTGCAAGCTTGACCGCTTACCGTGGCCTGGCAGGCATATTGTTGAGAGTCTTCAACAGACGCTGAATAGCACGCAGGACCCTGGTCTTAATGGTGAGTCCGTGCTGTGCAAGGGATATCGTCTCACGCACTGGAACTGACTGAATGTGTATCAAGCCGACGAGCTCGGCGAGGGGTCGACGCAGTCGAGTTGGAGCCTTGAGACGACAGGGAACGACGGGCCCTTCTGGGACGCAATCGCCAATCAGACGCTGCTCCCGAACTTGCACGCCGTAGTGTCCGGCCACGACCACGGGAACGAGTGGTGCAAGCGCAGCGGTCCTTCGCCCAGCCAGGACATCGTGTTCTGCTTCGCGAAACACAGCGGGTCAGTTCCTCTCGTCGTTTCGGTTCAGTGTACCCGCGCCGACTCACACCCAATGCCCTCTAAGATACGGTGGCTACGGCCAGGCGGAGTGGGGCTACGGCGTACGCATGTTCAAGTTCGCCCCCGGGTCCGACGTCCGTCGCAGTGTCGACACATGGATCCGTCTCGAGGAGGGCGAAGTCCGCGCGAAAGTGCGCCTCGATGCGACGTACTCGTGAGCTCAGACCTGTGGCGAGGGGAGTCCCGGGGTCCTGCCTGTGGGAGTTGCGCCGGTGCGGGAACCGTCCGTTGTTCTTTGCGCGATAAGATGGCTGGCTGTTCCGTGTCCAGGGCCGCATGCATCCTGTCCCACATCCACGAAACAAGAAACAGATCGAGCGTGCGTACCCAAACCGATCGCCTCGTGTTCATCGCTTCGTCTTGGGCCCCTCTACGCGCGGGATCCCGAGGTGCTAGGAACCTGGAATGGGCGCCAGCTGTGCGAGTCTGGTCCAGCTGTTCTTGTCCGTGAGCGCTGATCATGCGAACGACTCCCCGGGCTCCGCGCTCCCGAGCAGAAGCTGGAGCTGGAGCAATTTAGCCTTAACGAACTGCGCTCTCTCGTCGTGCCCCCGTCAACACTTGGCGCTCAGTCATGGTGGGAAGAGGAGAAATCAATGGGCCAGACAAAAGAAGTCGGCGTTCATGGTATGCGTGGTGTACGTGCGGATCAACGTGCCGGTCGAACTTCGTCGGCGCGGCCGCGTCGCGCTCTACTATGGACGGCCATCCTTACCGATAATCTCAGCGTCGTGCGTCCAGACAAGTTGGTGGTCTCATGCACCAGCTGTGCAACTTTTGGAACCTTCCTCTCTCATTCGCGGGACCGGGTCATCCCCGTACAGCTTTGTCAAAAATTTCTCCGCACGCGTCTCTCGTCACGTTGGCTACTGGGTGGCCTTATCTACGAGCGCTGCATGTTTCTTGCGTCATTCTGCATGGCAAGTCTGGCGCACACAAAACACAACACTTTCAGTTTCCCTGCCTGCTCCGCACTTCTCTTCCATCTCGACGGGGAGCGTATTTCCCGACCCTGAGCTGGCCATTAGGTCGGCCCGGTATCTTGCACTTGCAGAGTTCTTGGTCGCCGAGTTCTGGTGGCAGTGGCAAATTGCCGGGCTTGGGCTGGATCGGGACTCCCATGGGACTTGTTCGACGTCCGCTGGACAGGACTGTGCTCTGACTACTGATCAAGTGCTTCTGTGGCAGTCCTTTCGTCATAGCCTGGCGCATCCAACCTCCTTGCGCTTGAGTCAGAATAACCCAACGGTGTATGTCAACGAATTCTCGTCAAGATCCTCAATGTCCCCCCTGCAAGCCCTGCAAGGACGATCATTACCACAAGTTGCGCAGGTGAGTTGCGGACACTCTGCAAATACTCGATGTCGTATGTGCAGTCGCGCGCGGTCGCAGGTCGTGCTGATTGACGTTCAGAGATCAATCCTGTCGCCTATTGTCCCTCCTCGGCCACGCCTACGACGCTACATATTGCGCACCAGCAACCCCTCATTTTGCATTTCTCTCCTCGCTATGCCTTCCTTACCTCCGCTTCTGCCTCCGCTACGATGTGTTGACCCCGCGCGACAGATTCCCTGGCAGTTTCCGCTACTCCACCCTCGTATGTCGAGCGTCGCTCTCTCTCTATCTGGGTCAGCCATCGCCACTGTGGCCGCTTTCGAGGCTCCCCTGCTTGCCTTTTGCGCAATGAAGGGAGCGATTTATCGGTCCAGTTGTCGACTCTCGACCAACGCGCTTGTCTCTCGAGTCAGCGACTCTAGTGGCACGAGCTCTGTGAGTAATGTGTTCGTTTCGACCGTGCAGAGTTGATGTCTGACTGCATACTGAGGTGCGCACGCCCTGCACCATGAAGGCGCAACGCCGACTCGACCCCAGCAGCCGTTTCCAAGTCTTGGTTGGATCGAAGGCGGTCGACGGTGTTCCTCACCATGCGAACCAGGGTGACGGTGTCTACAGCTTCGTATCTGAGGCCGACTGGCCACCATGACAATGTCGAATAGGCAGACTGCTACACAGGTGGGCGTCCGCATGCAGGATTGCCTTCTCTCTCTGACATAGCATTTCTCTCATTACCAGAGATGTTCCGGAATCAACACCGATTTGCTCACTGCAGTGGGAGCGTCGGTCTGCGCAGTGGACTCGGACATCAGCCTGTCGTTGTGCTCGAGCGCATGTATTCCTTCGCACTCCTGCAAGCTCATGTGACGTTTCGTACGTAAACCGGGTGCCTTATCCAAAAATTACCTGTCGCACGTCTGTTTCCTGATTCATGAATTGCGGAAGGAAGCGCGCGAGTCAAAACGTTCTGTGACAATCATCGTTGCACGGAAAGCGTCGACTCCGAGTCGAGCGCCACGAAATGGTGGGAAATTCTGCACAGCTCGTCCGACGTATTTTACTACCTGCAGTCTCTGGGTTGGTGGCCTATGCGTCCTGGGGACATTCCGGGGACGTCGTTCAACGTCTTCACGCGGGCGCGGACGACCGTCTATCTCTGATTGTACCAGGTGATCTACGTGCGCAATATAATGCAAGAGAAGCACTCGACAGGTCCTAATTCGTTGCGCGAACTATGGGTCAGACGGGACACGCGCCCGGGTTGTCCTCGAACAGACTGACAACACGTGTCGTTAGCCCGTACCTTCCTCGCTCAAGCTGCTTTCTGTCCGCAACGCTGCCCAGTACTATTACTCTATGTTTCTATGCCTCAAGCTGGCTATGCGGTATGTGGGTTGTTCTTCTCGTTCAGTGACAGTCGGCGGCGTAACCGTCGGAGATGCAAGGCTTATCTGCGTGCTGACGTCAAGTAGACAACGCGCTTTGTATGCGTTCCTCAGAGCTCAGGGGACCCCATTCGTAGCTGAATATTGCATAGTCTCTCGCCGTATCTTCGTATCGCGCAACCCTGCAGGCTATATGCACTCGGACTATGTTGGATCTCGATCCCAGCGCGCCCCAGAGGACCCGAACGCAGATAATACGCTTCGCGTCGGAGATCTACGCCTATCATATTGCGCTGGAGGTGCCTTACAGAAATCCATTTCTGCCAGCGAGCCCGGTATCGGTGCATGACCTACTCGAACACGTGTAGGACCCTCTCTCGACAGCGCTTCCTGGGGTCTCGCGTCTCTTCGAGTCGTATAAGAAGGATCATGCAGCTGAGAGGTCTACAGCGTCTTCACGAGCTCAAACTTGTGTCCCATTAATGGCCCTTCAACCTCACGCTCAGAATCCTCACCCGGTGCGTCGACTACTTAGAGTTGGTACACTGCCTAATTTTCGTGTTGTACCACCTCCAGGATCCATAACGTGCAACCGGGCCCTAACGTGGCGATCTTCGTCAATGGGCCGATGTTCGTGACACTCTCGCCGAGTCCCCAGGCCTTGCAGCTAGCTGCGCCGCCCGCCCACATCGCACCCGCTCCCCCGGCGCAGTTGCCTGCAGGCATTCTTTCGCCTTCTCCCCCTGCTCAGCAGCAGGTGCCGCCCGCTTCAGCCCTAGCAGCGGCCGGGGACGAGGAAGGCTGCGGCTGTCTCCCGCCGTGGCTAAAGACAGCGTTCAAATGGCTGCCAGCCTTGAGTGGCCTCACCGCTCTCTCGAACTTGCTCTGACATGTACGCTCGCGCGCTCCAGAAGGCAACGGCATCATGTAACAATCTCGAGTCTCAGGCTAAACTTGTACTACTACGTATCCTACGGTCGTCTATCAGGTGTACTCTATCCGTTTTCCAGGCTTGTACGAGAATTTATGCTCTCCCTCGGTTCACTCGCTTGCTTATTCTCAACCGAATCGGCGCGCGGTCGTGCACCTGCTGCATGCGGCCTGGAGACGGAGCGTGACGCGTTCTTCGGCCGAACAGCACTTCGTATACCAGTGAGAAGCAGCCTCTGGACACATGTAAATACGTACCCCGGGGACTGAGCAAAGCCTGTGATCTAGCACTTGCTGGCGCTGAGGATGAGCGGGGCTTGCACGACAGCTCTTCGAGGAGCAGTGCTGGACGGCCGGCGCGCACGTTGCACGAGCAGTATGCTACACAGCAATGAGAGTATGCGTTAGTATATTACAAGCGATGGTGAAAGATGATCGACTCACCCTACAGAGGTTGTAGGACACGACGGAGCTGCGTTCGGGACGTCCCGTCGTGAGTAGATGGAGACTAGAGACGGCTGAAGAGAGCGTACTATGTGAACCTACACATAAAAAGACTGGGAAACGAGTCAAAATATGGTGTATGAGGGGTGAGATCGTAGCCGAGAGCGAGCTTTAATAATCTCTTCGTCGGGATTCTTCAGTCGCAGTCAGCGTGTGATCGTTATTGAATCCGATGGCGAGCTTGAGCTCTACCATCAAAGCTCAGGGAGAGATAGAGACACATGCACCCCAGACGCGAGCTACGCGTCCTCGGAATTTCTGCCCTCGGCCTGATTGTGGCACTTCGGCTTATTGCCCAATCTGGACTCAGGCTCGGACATATATGCAGAACACTGAGCAAGATTCTTTTTCAAAAACGGCGCAGGGAGGAACTAGGTCTAGGCATCATACTACAGTAGCTGCGTGTGTAACAGGAAAGTTTCACCCAGCATCGGAGAAGACGATACTGATCAGTATTACGACAAGCGTCGTCGCAGCATTCAAGCTCATCGGACTGACTGTACAGATGCCGGAATACGGAATATGTAGAACTGGAGTACACTGCGCTGTGCGACGGACGTGCGCGGCTTTGCGAAACGCCGACGTCGGTCGTGCAGTACGAACATGTGGACGACAGGCCTGCAGTGACTCTGTCCCGCTCAGCACGCAGTATCAAGCGACGTGTGGGTGTTTCAAGTTATTTCCCTTCGGCTTATTAGCTTTTGGAGACGTCGCGGCATCGAACTTGACCGCCGGAAGTATCCTGACTGTTCCCGGACGATGACGCGATCGATAACTTTGGTCCAGTGCGCGCGCCTTGTCCCGCTCATCCGTCAGCGCACTCTTCGCTCATCGTCTGCAACGTTCTTCACGCTGGGTGCCTCATCTTCAAAGTCGGAAATGTCAGTCAGAACAGAAGTCGAGGTGCGCCAGTCCAAAGTGCTCTCGCCATCGGGCTCGAACTGACCGCATTGCGCATACAGGTGTGTCTGCCGCGGACCACGTGGGATTAGAATTAAATATTGGCGGTGTGCAGGACATCATCGCGAAGAACGATATCGCCGTGTTCGCCAAGAGCTGGTGCCCGTACTGCCGCAAGGCTCGCGGTATCCTCGACTCGGTCAACACTGAGGGCAAGACCGTCAAGATCGTGGAGTTAGTCGGCCCGCCTGACCGCGAGCTCATATACTGACTTGGTCAGCCTCGACAAGATGGACGAGGGCTCGGCTTACCAGGAGTATCTTAACAAGAAGGTGCGTACAGCGACTACCAATAGGCGTCCTGCTTACTCACGTTCGTTCCAGACCGGTCAACGGTGCGTACTTGCTCGCAATCTGGTTGTTCCCCATCTCATACGTTCTTCAGGACCGTCCCAAACATATTCATTCGTACGTGCAATGTCTGAGTCTCCAGTGGTCGTCATTGTGCTTACCGCTTGTTGCGTAGACCAGCAGCATATCGGTGGCTGCGACGATCTCTCGGCACAGAAGGACGAGGGAAAGCTCCAGGCGCTCATCGACGCGAAATGAGCAGCGCTCCGACTTGCTACGAAGCCTACGATACGGACATGTCTACTTTCACGCATTCTATAATATCACCTCAACATGCGTCTCGAGCATGCAGTCAATCCGCGTGACTAGTGTTGAAAAGTTGCGCAAAGCCTAGCGCTTCGAAATCGAGGGTACTCAACCCAAATGTCCAGGCTGATATCCTGACAAGCGACGTTCGCACGTGTCCAGCTGGCACTTCTGGTTCTGTAGCATCGCGATCGAACGGGACACGCTCGTAGGGTACCTTCAGCTCCAGTAAGGGCATCAAAGTGGGAGGTAGGACCTGGAGCATTTCTCTCTGTAATAATTTAGATGTGCGACTAGATACGCTCGGAGGCGACGGGGGATACGATAATGCAGGCTCTACTGTATTCTACGTAAGCGCTGCGAAGTATGTGTGTCTGGGTGTGTTGTAGAGTCAGGAGAATCGAGATGCAAGCACAGTCAGACAAACGGGCCACGTTTCAAAACCAAGATACCATAAATCTCTAGGCGGTCGGTGACACGGCGACACCGTTGGCGTTGCCGTTAACGTACGGCTGCGCGTCCGCTTCCGCAGTGCTGGTGAGGCCTTTGGAGCGCTTGATGAGCTCGGGCTCCGAGACCATCGCGTCCTGCGGGTGTGGCGGGCGGAAGTTCTGCGCCATCCACTCGGCCTGCTCCTCAAGCACCTGCGCGCCGCACGAAGCCGCAACGAAGCCGAGGAACGGCGGCGACGGGTCCAGCGGGCGCGTGCAGAACTCGGGATGCGCCTGCAGGCCAACGAAATACGGATGATCTGACAGACAAGTCAGAATCGCCGGCAATAATAAGAACGGGCTGGCCAACGCACTGGGCAACTCGAAGACCTGCATGCGCTCGCCCTTCTCGTCCTTGCCGACGAACTTGAGACCGGACGCCTCGAGCTTCTCGACCATCTCCGGGTTGACCTCCCACCGGTGGCGATGGCGCTCCCAGATCTTCAGCGCCCCACCGTACAGACGGCGCACTTTTGACCATGTCTCCGTACCAGGTGTAAACACGGTTGGGCGGAGACCAAGACGCATCGTACCGCCCATGTGCGTCGTGCTGATTTCGGGCATGAAGACTATTGCCGGGTGCGGCGTCGCCTCGTCGAGCTCTGTCGAGTTTGCACCTGGCAGAGAGCAAGTCAATGTCAGTGGTTGGATCTCATTATTCTCGAAGACGGCCATCGCACCAGCGAGGCCGAGCACGTTCCGCGCCCACTCGACAACGGCGACCTGGAAGCCGAGGCAGATGCCAAAGAAGGGAACGTTCTGCTCTCTCGCCCACTTGATCGCCAGAATCATACCCTCGGTACCACGCAAGCCGAATCCACCAGGGACAAGAACACCCCTGCACATTGTTCAGGACAAAATGCACGGTCATCCAGGGAATACTGGACTGACTGGGCGCCGACGAGAGCTCGCCATGCATCGTGATACTTGACGGGTGCCGTGTCGAGTGTTTCCCGTTCGAGGTCTTCGGAAGGTACGAGCTGAAGCTTAAGTTTCCGTCTGCAGCGGAACGCTGAATGCTCGAGGGCTTTTATGACAGACATGTACGAGTCCTTGAGTGCCGTGTATTTGCCCACCAGGACGATAGAGACTTCATCAAAGAGACGCTCCTGGCTAGAATAGTGTCAAAAACAGCCCCAAGGTCCAAGCACGAGACGCACTTTTTGGTGAGCTCCTGCCATCGGCGGCGAAGCACGTCGCCACGGTCGAGCATCGGCTTTGCGATATTGAGAGAGCTCAGGTTGAGGCGTTTTTGGAAATATTCGACGATACCCTGCGCCTCGAGCAAGAGCGGGACATGGTAGACGGACGATACGTCGTGCACGCCGATGACTTGCGCCTCAGAGACGTGGCAGAACATAGAAATCTTGGCCTTGGTTGAGGGAAATAACGGGTCCGAGCCAAGCAGACGACATGCAACCTAAACGCCGTGTCTTAGTAACACATGAGTGCAGTAGTACACAGAATGCACGTACGATGTCGGGCAGAAGGCCGAGTCCACGCGACACACCGACTGTGGTCTGAGTAGGCTTGGTCTTTTGCTCTCCGTGCATGTCCGGGATGAGGGAGACATGGATCTGGGCGAAGTTGTCGTGCCCGACTCTGAACTGGAACTGGCGCATGGCCTCGATGAAAGGTGCACTTTCGATATCGCCCACCGTGCCTCCAAGCTGCGTCCTCTTGTCAGAATCACATCGCGCACAAACGAGAGTGCAGCTTACTTCGATGATGCACACGTCGGGCTGTTCGCCTGTCTCGTCTACAGGCTTCTTCGCGACGCGTTCGACCCAGTCCTGAATCGCGTTTGTGACATGGGGCACGATCTATACATCCGGCGCGTCAGTTTGACTCGCCGTTGTCACAGATGTGGCGGGGACGTACCTGGACCGTTTTGCCCAGGTAATCGCCTCGGCGCTGGACCACATGCGTCAGATGTGAAATGACAAGGATATTAGGGCGCGACGGACCTCATTTTCGATGACCTCGCGATATATTTTACCAGTTGTGATGTTGTTGTCGCGCGACAGGGTGACGTTGAGGTATCGCTCGTAGTTACCCAGATCCAGATCGACCTCTCCGCCGTCGTTGAGAACGTAGACTTCGCCTAAGACGCGCCAGTCGAGTCACTTCGGGGCCGTCACGACTTTTCTGCGAGACGCGCGCACCATGCTCGAGCGGATTCATCGTGCCCGCGTCGATGTTCATATAGGGATCGATTTTGATCGCGGTGACCTTGAGCCCGGTCATACGCAGGAGCAGCCCCGTCGACGAGGCTATGTGCGCGGACGCGTTCAGGCGCGCGGAACGCTATGACTTGGGGCATGCGCGCACCAATGACGCCCTTGCCGATCCCGCTGACGACTGTAAAGGTGTCTAGCTCGCCGTCTGTCACGGCGACGACGGAAAATGACGCACCACCGCCGGAGACGAGGATGTACTTGGTCATCGTGAGGGAAAGCCACGATTCCAGACTCCGACGCAAATTTGCGAGCACCGTGACGGCCGAACGAACTCGGCTGCAGTGTATCGGCGCTCTTAGTCCGCAATGCTTTTCTTTCCAATCCACATCCCGTGGTACATCTTCCTTCACGCACTCGGACTTACGTTGCAAGGACTCGGCCTTCTCTTTTCCACGCCGCCGCGCCCAGGCCAGGACCGTTCGGTCCAGGGACTTGCGACCATTGTTATCGGCATGGCTTGTTCGTTGTTTAGCTCGCCTGGTCATATACCTTCAACAACTCACTATGCCATCACTCAGACTTGAGTACCGCATACATGCCCATACACGAAAATCAATTCCTGCACGCGAGCGTCCCTGTGCGGATCCTTCTGGCCTCGCTCGCCGGCTTCAGCTGGGCAATGAAACGTCGGCGCCCCAATCAAGACTTCTACACGGATTCTAACGCCCTCATTGCCATCGCAATCTACGATGGCCTGGGAGGCGTCGTGCTTGGATGGCACTTGGGCTCATTCGATGGGAAAATTCCAGCGTACAGATGATTCTTCGGCACCTTCCTCTGCGTCGGCGGTGCTTGGGATCCCCCACATCTCTTCTCGGCTGCTGCACACTATGCACGACTTCCCTTGTGCCGAAATCTTCGGACACTGAGAAATGGGGTTTCTTCTCGCCTTTCTCGGTCCCAGAGTGCGCCCCCTCACCGGTACTCTGTCGCCTGGAGATCTTCAGCTTTAAGTCTGCGCTAGTGCTGTATTACCACTTCTGACTGTAAACGTATACCGGACGCTGTTATTGCGGTCGCTTCTCTTCCCTCTAATTCACTCTGCGGCGACAGTGTGCGACAAAACATCTCGGAATCGGTACCAATACGGTCGTGAAGTCCTTGAAGAGTCTAGAAGGTCATATTGCTGCGCATCGAAGGGGGCCTCTCGTCCACAATAAGGCTGTAGCATGAGAGTTCTACGGGATCGCCCAACAGTTAGGGAAAGTGGCACGCTCGCATCGGTATCGAACTAGGTTCTGCAAAGGATCGTCGAACGAAAGCAGACGCTCTATATCCTGCGTGAGGTCCAAACCGTAGCGTAGCCATGCTGCACCGTAATACACGAGCGCACGCGTGTGCGAGCACGGCGCCTCGTGCGCATCCGCGCAATCGCACCACGAAAGCCAAAACGACCCGTTGCAGATATGTAGCCTACACGACAGGAAGCGTTCAGATGGACAGTCTGTCGAGGAAGATAATAGTACGCACCCGTAAAGAAGTGCAAAGGACTTGGCAGCGAATGGGAGTCGCAGTTCTGGGAACGCCGACATGAAGCCGTTCACGAGTGCTGTAGTGAAAACACGAAGGATATTCTTGGAGTCCACTCCGATCCGCGTTGACTGCGAGAACAAGTACAGGTATGCAGCTGGGTACCCATGTCAAACTCCAGAACCACCGAGGAGTAAACCTACTCACTAAAACGAGCCAAATCAAGTCCGAGGCGCCCAACGCATGCAAACTCCCAGTCTACAACCGCAATCTTTGGTGGCTGATCGTGGTCTCGCGGCATGAGAAAGACGTTCGTGTACCACATATCTCCGTGGCAGAACGCGATGCGATCGCTCGGCAGAGTAGACTTCTGGTCGTCGAATGCGATCCACACTTCGTTCAACGTCGTACCCAGCGAGTCAGCATCTGGGACGTCGCATATGCGCAGCGTATCGGAGAGAGGCGCGATCGTTCTTTCGTAGAGGACCTTGTCCCCGTCCTCGTTCGTAAAGTGCTCGCGGAAGGCATGCGAAGCGTCTGCAGGCAAATTCCACGTGGCGGCGTGCAGGGTTCCCAGAAAGGTCCCGAGCTCTTTGCCCGCACGTGCCGCGTCTGACTTTTTAGGTGCACGCGCTGCGAAGAGCCAATCCGGGAGGGGCGTGAGGTTCCCCAGATCGGTTACGAGAAGGACGTGCGCGTCGGCGCTGTAGAGGAGTGGGTTCGGGAGCACGATGTGAGGGTGATCGCGCAAAAGCCGCAGTGCTGATGGCGGGAGGAGAGTGTCGGTAGAAGGGTCTCCGGCGAGGAGTGCCAGGGCGCGCGCCTCCACGGTCTGAACGATGAACGATGTTAGAGATCAAAGGAGGGACAGAGAATGACCCACTAATCTCAAAGGGCTGAACTGAATTTCAGGCCCGGGGTAGCGAAGGACGGGAGGAGCGTGCTTTGCGACGAAGCTACGCAACGTCTGCAGAAGCTCCAGCTCTGGATCAGCATCATGATCGTCCAGGGGATCTTCAACGCGCACGCGGATGGTGTCATTAACTCGTCCTCCATCGAGTTCCTCAATGAGGAACGAGCCTGGGAGCAACGTAGAGAGGTACGCAGGGAAATCAAAGTGTAGCGACATGGGGTAGAATGAGGGTGTTATCGCGACTCCAGACCATTGTAATAGTCCAAAAAATCGGGCCGTAAAGACCTCGTGACTTTCTAGACGTGCACGCAGTGGTTTGCAACCCTGGGATCCGGGTACGTCACTTTCGTGAGACATAGTGGCTTCTCGATTCCTCCCGTTCTGGCAATCCATGCATCCTTGCGCCTGGAAGCAATGCGATTACTGAGCATAGCGCAAACAGTGAGTGTGCTGAGGTGAGAGGAGACTTAGGGTATGCTATGACTATATTATACCATCGCTGATCCTGGCGGCTGAGGCCCAGTGGAGCGGGCGACGGCGTGAGGCGTTGCATCTTGTGACGCGTTTAGGATTTAAACTGCTAGGGAATGGCAGGGTGCAGTCTTGGACGTTGCGTGACTATATGCGTGTTGGCAGGTCTGGCAACACAAGCACGAGCCGGAGGCCGGACGAGCGCCGAGGCCGAGCGGGCGCTTGCTTCCGCAGGTTGCCCTCGTTCATCGACTTTCCCACGGCCCCATCGTCCCCAACGCCGCGGCCGCCCACCATGGAGCCACAGCCTGCAGCAGTCTCTGCCCAGGCTCGCGCAAACTTCTACGGCCTCACGCGCGAGCCTGAGCTGTCGGCCACCGTCGTCGACGATATTTCGCCGGATCTCGTCGACCCCATCCCTGATGAGCGACCGGGCACCCAGCCGGAGGAGGTCTATGTGGCCGCCATGGCCTGGTGGCGTCTGGCCATGCGCACGGCTGTCATGAAAAACCTAGAGACAGAATCTCGCATTCTGGGAGCTATGCAGGTGCGTGTGCAGTCCATTTGACCCCCCGAGTCCCCATCAAACCGGCCCTGCAGGAGCGCATACGCTCGCCCTGGCTCGACAATTACTTTGTCTACACCTCGTCTCTTGGCGTAAGTCTTCCCACGGCATGCAGGGCGACGCAGCAGTTGACGTCGGACGCGCAGACCCACACGTTCTTCATGATCTTCCTCCCCGCATTCTTCTTCTTTGGCCGTGACGAAGAGGGCCGTGGGTGCGTGCATATTGACTTCGTCGAGAATAACCCTGACATGCTGCGTCAATAGGCTCCTCTACATGCTGACAATCGGTGTCTATGTCTCTTCGTTCATCAAGGACCTCGTCTGCGCACCCCGCCCCTTTGCGCCCCCTGTTACGAGACTCAGTAGGTGGCGCGCGCCCCACTACTGCCATGTTTACTCACATTCCCTCCCAGCGATTGGAAACCACCACCTAGAGTATGGTTTCCCATCTACACATTCAACGAACAGCGTATCCATTGCGCTCTACTTCCACTCGCTGGCGTACGACCTTTACCAAACAGGGGCGTGGCCCGAGTGGGCATACTATGTCTCTGTCGTAGTCCTTGTTTGGTACACGTTCAGCATCGTCTTCGGTCGCCTCTACACCGGAATGCATAGCTTCACGGACTGCGCGGTCGGCACCCTCCTCGGGTCCAGTCTCTGGTTTGTCCACTGGACCTATGGATCCACTGTGGACCGATGGATCACTAACGGAGGCTGGCATGGTTCGCCTCTGTCTATCTTGCTGAACCTGGTTAACATCTGCTTTAGTTCCTGCCCTCGTGATTCCTGTCGGTACGCGACACGGCTCCCCCTACGCTCACAGAGCTGACCTGAGGATGCAGCGTTGTTCGCCATTCGGGTCCATCCGCAGCCCGTTGACGACTGTCCATGTTTCGACGATGCTATTGCATGCATCGCAGTCGTCATGGGCGCCTTCCTCGCACGGTGGCATTCGGTTAACGCGGGTTTCGACTACGCCAGCGATTTCTACGGCACAAGGACTCCTGGATGGCAGAAGCGCGACTGGCAAGATTGGTCAATCTGGGTAACACTCAGCGCGTTCAAGCTTGTCTCGGGTATGTCTCTTCTTCGCTTGCAAGTTGCACTTTGTTCTAACATTCGCCTTAGGCGTCGTCGCCATCGCCCTTTGGCGTATGCTCGTCAAGTTCATCATGCACACGATCCTGCCTCCGATCTACCGCTCACTCGCGCGCATCGCGACGCTGCCAAACCGTCGTTTCTACATTCCTGCCACGGACTACTCCACACTTCCTACGGAAAAGACACTTCAGCCCATCCCGTCCGTCATAGATCTACCTTCGACCTTGCACGCGCATACCACGGTCAGCCTGCCTCGCAACCACGTCTATCGCAAGGTCGGAGGAAACGAAGGCCCGAAGTTGCGCGGCTCGAAGAGAAACGGACGCGCCGCCACCCCAACGAGCAAGGAGGAGGACATGCTGACTGTCGTACTCGACAGTGACGTCGAGCCAGTTAAGCATTACGACGCTGATGGTGAGCCACCCTATCCTCGTCGTTCTTGTTTGTACTGACACCGCGTAGTCCTCACGAAGATTATCGTGTACACTGGCATCTCCATCCTTGCCACTGAGCTCGTTCCTCTCACCTTTGAGCTTTTAGGTCTCGGTTTGAACTAGACATATCTTGCCCAAGAGGAGATATCATTATTCGCGAGATATTATCGAAGGCAACTAAGTAGAGATAGTCTGTCAACAGCGTACAAGATATTTGGGCATTCGTACTACTGTATATCGATTTGTTGGGTTCAAGCGCTCCCGGATGATGCCGCAATGCCGCTTTACGCGTCACCTCAGGCTGACTCCTGCACCATTCGCACGAGTGTCCATCTTCAACGCTTCATGATCTTACCCTCAGTGATACAAGCCCGAAATATGCTTGGCTCCTCGACGCGCGGCTCCTCATGCAACGAGACTCGTAAGCTACGGCAGCTACGCGGCTCTGACACGTATAAAACACCTATTATCTCGACTTCGGATAGTAACGATCTGCTACTATGCCTTCGCCCTCTGCCGCGTACCTTGTGCCAGGCGCTACTGGTTACCAAGGCGGCGCTGTCGCTCGAGAGCTCTTGAAGGCCGGACACCGCGTCCACGCCCTCGTTCGCGATTCGACGAAACCCGCGGCCAAAGAGCTAGAGGCCCTAGGCGCCGTGCTCTTCGTTGGCGACTACTCGAACGCCGATGCGATCAACAAGGCGACCGTTGGCGCCAAGGGCGTCTTCATCAACCCCTTCCCCGACATGGTCAACCCTGAGGGGGAAGCGCCACAGGTTCGGCGTTTCGTCGAGGCGGCTCTCGCTGCTGGTACCGTCGAGCACCTTGTGATCAGCACCGCGTTTCACGTCCAGAACCATCTGGACTGGTTGACCGCTCACCCTGGATCCATTCTGGAGGCGTACTACAAGTCCAAGATCGGCGCAGAGGAGGTCGTGCGCAACAGCGGCGTGAAGTACTGGACCGTTCTGCGCCCACCGTGGCTCATGCACAACTACCTCTTTCCGCACTGCACCTTCCACTACCCGAAGTTGCACGACGAGCGCATCTTCAAGACCGCTCTCACTCGCGACGCGGAGATAGCGCATTTTGACCCCGCCGACTTAGGACGATTCGCCGCTGCTGCGTTCGCGCATCCCGAGACATTCGCTGGCAAGGAGATCGAACTCGGTTCCGTGAATCTCTCAACAGAGGAGGTGGCGATCGCAATATCCGGGTTCGCAGGTGTAGACATCCCATCGAGCCTGCGGAATTCGTCGATGGCAGCCGCATGGGCTCTTTCCGCGCAGCAGCGACTGACTTCCAGAACCAATCTGGGGCAAGCATCTCACCCGAGGAGCTTTCCACTGTGAAGAGCTATGGGATTCCTTTGACCACGTTCACGGAGTTCTTGCAGAATAACAAGGCGGCCGTTCTCGCCACTCTGAAGATCGATACTTGACGTCCTCGTCCGTGTATATCGCAGTGGAATGGTTGGTAGCGTAGGTAGGTAGGTAGATATCGTGTGTCTATCGCTTGTTGTATACATGCACAGCATGAAGTTGAAGATCGCAGGTGACCGTCGGCACCCGAGCGTACAAAAGCGGCAGTTACCTTCTCGACACCACTTGACTGCCCCGATTCAAATTCGCCTGTGGTAGATTCGCTGCGGAAGACACTGTAACTTTGTATTCTCCTACTAGCGCAGCAAGGTGCAATGGCACTGGTAGTACTGACTTTATGGGGCCGGACTGAAGGACAACATGTAGATACGCGTGCGGCATGCAAAAGACGGTAGCAGCGGGCATGGGCCATTGAGGGACCACAGCGACGGTGTGGCGATGAATGAGCCACGGAGATACCCTCCCGCAGGGTACGTCCCATCGGGACGGTCCAGAGACAAGTACAAAGCCTGTCAGCACAATCAATCAGCGGCTGCATGCCAGCCTGAGTGCTTCCTTCCACAGCACGCTGCTCGACTCGCGTCTCACAACCACGTGCACCTTGACTCGAAGAGGATGTTCCTAAGATTGTGCTGCCCCTGCACGTAGATTGCCGCACAGTTGAGGTAAAGTACTCGCCACTTTGGGACGCATCATGATCGACTCGTCTTGGCTGATGTCAAGTGACGTCGGCCCGCGGATCAGTCATGTCGGCGACACATGTTTCCAGGATGCATGATAACTGAGGCAGCTTCACTGAGACTTCAGGGTTGGTCTCGGTTGTTGAGCTCTTTGCTTGGTCCTGCAACCTCAACTGAATGAACATCTCTGTCCGTGGGCTGTTAGAACCGTCAGCGTGACGCATGACGACTCGCGCAAGACCACCCGCGCTCGAGAAACAGCAGCTCGCCTTAAGTTATGAACGTTCGTCGCACTACGGGGAGCTATCCGAGGATCCTCTTGTCCATATCACGACGCTCGGACCGGCTGGCAGGCCGGAGATCTGTGTGCTCCCAACGTGCAGACATGTGGATGCCTGTCTCGTACTCCGGTATCCCGTTCCCGCCGTTGCTCGCGAGCTTCTCACGGCCGGCCTGGGACACCGCGTTCACCCAACGTGCGCAAGCCGGCGAAATCGAACTCTGCTTATTTGCTTGCGGGACCTCTGATGATCGTCCGCCTTGTCTGGGTGGTTAAGCTTTGGGAGTGGGAATGATAGCGCTCAAATAGCGCTGCGTTGCAGTATCAGCTTTCATTCGTCACATCCGCTTTCGTTACTCGTCCGGACTCGGTACGCGTCCGCCACGAGAGTGACGTTCGGTTCGAATTCTGCACGGGGGCCGCGGACACTGGCCGCCGCCACGACTGCTCTTTTTGTTGCTTGTTGACCTGGAATCGCAGCATGTCTAGTCCAAATGATCTTCTCTTCGTTGTTGCCCTGTCGATGAACAGTGTCGAGCAATGATGCTGCGAGCGTTACGGTTTTCCCTTGTTTTGACTTCAAACCTACCGTTCCGCGGCTCCGAAGATTGAAAATGGAGTGTGCCAAGTGTGTGCCGTAGTCAATATATCTTATGTTGTGACAGTGGTTGTTGGCAATGGGCAGACGAGGGTACAAGGGCGAGCACGATCTAAGACGCGAATACAAGCAAGAAAAAAGTAGCCTGAACCTCTCTCCCAACCACTCACTTCACTGCCTCCCGTTCTTGGACTCCGAGGTGGACTCGCTGCGAAGCGCAGCATCGAAGTTATATTCTCATCGCGCAGGCATCGCGCACTAATATGATGACTAACGTTGGTGCCGCGCGACAGTACAGGTCAATTTGGTAGGACAGGGCGTGCGCGCTGCATGCGTAGTTCTTGAATGCGCAGCGATATGAGAGACCGCTTGCGAGTCCGAAGTCGTTGGCCACACGCGCGAATGTGTAGGAGGGTGCGTGACCCTCAGGGCTGCGAGCCGCCGCATACACCATCGTCCCGCACGTACGACCTGCGAAGCTCTGAGAAAACAGAAAAGTACTCATAATCAGCACAATAGACAATTCAAGTACCACGCACCGTTGTGGTGAGACGTATGACGAGATCGTAGCCTGCGGCTTCAGCGTCTGCGAGCTTGTTGCTGCCGCGGCCGTTGTGGACCAGCCACAATAGGAACGCGTCAACCGGAGCCTCCCAATGCGTGCGGATGGCTCGGTGGGGCTGGACCGAAGAACAACATAGAGACGCGTACGCGGTGGAAAGAGCGGGCGCCTGCTCGTGTCGAGGGACGACGACGGTCGTGTTTGTGGGCCGTTGAGGGACAACGGTGACGGCGGCGTGCGTGGGCCATTGAGGGACGACGGCGGTAGTGTAGATGGGCCATTGAGATACCCATATACCGGTGTACATTCCTTCAGCGAGGTTAAGGAACGTAGGATCGTGACGGTACGAGGGCTTAAATGGCCAAACGCTCCTCAAGTCCCGTATCATTTACGCGGTAGCACCCCGACAGCGCGGTTCGTCAGTGACAGCTGGGGTGGCGGCATGCACTGACTGTCGCACCCACTTTGGCTCGAGAACTAACCAATTTGGTACAGAGCGAGGCTTCTCCCCTCATGTCAAGTGACTCTCTGACGTGTAGGTTTGTGACGGCTGGGTAAATTTGGATAATTCAAGCCTGAGCCTGACCTTCAACGTGGTTTCGTCGGGAACACAAAGCTTCAATCTCCGCTTGGATCAGAAATGCTTATCTCGATTCTTCAATGAGATTCAATGAGCGATACTGTAGCAGCCTCCCCGAGCCTTCTGTGCCCATGGGGGAGCTGAGCCGCGCATACCCACAAGCACGCGACCGCGCGTCAAGGAGATGTGGATCCAGACGCCACGGTGCATGTGGTTGAATGGTCGTCGTAACTAGAAAGATCGCCCTAACTTGAGAGCACATCCGAAGTCAGGGCTTGACAGACTTTAGAGCTTTAGCCCCGGCCCATTGGGCCATTGGCGACCAGATCCGGAAGCTGTATGGTCCTCCTCCGGGCCGCTTCAGCCGGTACAGGCATCGCCACGGTCAGGACATGGCGGCCTGCAGCCGCCAGAAGTCGTTCCCTATCCCTTTCAGGTCGACTGCAGGCCATGTCCAGGTTCAAGGTCGTCGTCACCCGCAACATCGGGCCCGACGCGCTCGGAATCATACGGGCGTGCAATGATATCGACGTGCGTAGAGCACGACGCGCTCCTCCTGATTCTACTCACGCGTCAGCAGATGGTCCTTTGGAATCATGACGAACGACCTGAGCGTGAATGGGTCCTCCGGAACGCGCAAGGCGCGCATGGCTTCCTCGTCCTTATGAGCGACAAGGTATAGCGCACCGCCCCTGACCAAACTGTTGATACAATCGCTGTCTTACAGGTCAACGACGAGCTTCTCGACGCCGCGGGACCTCAGCTCCGTGTTGTCAGTACCATGAGTGTCGGGTTTGAGCACTGCGATCTCCGAGCGTTGGCGAAGCGAGACCTCCTCCTTGGACATACCCCGGACGTGCTCACGGACGCGGGTCAGTCTACTCTTCGCGACTTCCCTTGCACAACTCAGTAGTCTTCTCAGTTGCCGACATCGGGGTTATGTTGGCTCTAATGGCGTCTCGGAACGCTGGTCAGGGTCACAAGATTGTTCTCGATGGCCAGGTATGTCTGCCGCATCATGAGTCGGGACCTCGATATTAACACCGTCTCAGTGGCCCAAGATGGTCTGGGCACCCTTCACCTTGTGCGGTCCGCAGATCAGTACTTTGTCTGGCGCAGGGAGACGGACTGTGGGCTTCGTGGGCTTCGGGCGCATTGCACAGGTCCGTAGCTGCGCCGTCCTCCTCCCTCAGTATTGACGTCCATGCCAGGCAACTCTTAAGCGCCTCGTACCTTTCGGCTTTCAATCGTGCCTGTACGCAGGATCTAAGAGACAGAATCAGGACGCGAATCGGGAACGAGATGTCGAGTTGGGCAGCCAGCTCGGGATTGTTATAGAACGAGTAGACCTAGAAGAGGTCGCTAAAGCGAGTGACGTTGTCTTCCTCCTGTACGTGATTTCTCTCGTGATTAGTTGTCGCGGGTCTCAGCTCATCTCCCTCACTGTAGCTGCCCTGGAGGTGAAGAGACGCACCACCTCGTCTCCGAGTCCTTCCTTCGCAAGATGAAGCGGACGGCGGTTTTGGTCAACGTGTCGCGTGGCACTGTCGTAGACAGCAATGCGCTTGCGAAAGCTTTGAAGGAAGAGTGGATTTGGGGCGCTGGATTGGACGTCGTGGAAGGCGAGCCTGATATTGGGCAGGATCACCCGCTCGTGAAGGAGCCTCGGTGAGTCGTCTTCGCGCCTGTGACGCCATTTATAAGTCTAATCACGCTGTCTCAGGGCTGTGGTCATTCCTCACATGGGAAGCGGCACGCACGAGACGCGCACCGAAATGGCCAAGCTCGCTGCGATGAATGTCGTGAACGGCATCTATGGACGGCCTCTCCTTGCAGGCGTTGATGTGAAGCGCTACGTCGACTGAGAGCATATCTGCGGTTTTGTCATCATCACGGTGTACCATTTACCTGGAAATCAGCGTCACTAAAGGTGCATTCACTAGTACGACTGAGCAAAATATCAAGCCGCCCTGTGTGATTCGGCTGCAATATTGGTGCTCCTACTATATGCACGTGAATGCTGTCTCCAACGTCCTTGACACCTAGTACGCAGTACTTATAGCCCTTCAGATCATAACGGGACAGAAGGCCCTAGGAATTTCTTCATTGATATTCCCAGCCATAACCTCAACAGACTCTCTGCGTCTGATCAGTCATGAAGTCGCTTGCCCTCCTCATCATCCTCGCGCTGATGCACTACGCCGCCTGTGCCGTCATCCGTCGCGATCTCACGTTCGAGGACGTGCTGCAGGCGATGGAGGATATGGACGAGAAGTGCGGTGCGGATATGGATGATTCGCTCCACGACGCCTTCGATGATTGGGTCGACGAGATCAAGTTGGCCGCCGGGGCGACGACATCCGACCCCGCGTTCCAGGCCTTCCTCGCCGCATCGGGAGACTGGAAAGAGGCGTTGTGCGAGTGCGCGGAAGCGCGCGACGAGTACGCGACACTTAGCGCGGTACGTGAACCAACAATTTACCGTCGAGTTGTTGCCGACTGATCGGGGATGCACAGAGCTTCCTCGCCACACATCCTCAGACGAGTGCAGTCTCCACCGGCAGTGCCACAGTATCAACGATCCTCCCGGCGCCGACGTTGATTGTTCCAGCAGAGTTAGCGTGCCCTCCCGGGGCAGACGATGACGCGGGCGATCAAGATGATGCCGATGAGACTGCAGAGGATCCGGAGGATGCAGAAGATGCAGAGGACATGGAGGGTCTGGAAGAGTCGGATACGGGTGAGTCTACGCGCGCGTTTGAGCAGCTCCCCAGTCTCCACTACTGGCGAAGAACCGTGATACTGACGTTGAACAGGCAATGTCAGAGATGACGCGCAAGTGGACGCTGATCAAGGACCCCTCAGCGTTGTGAGTTCCGCAGGTGTGGAAGGCCGGGAAGGACCTGCGCTCGGTGCGATGTTCACACTTCTTGCAGCAGCGGTAGCGGGCATGACTGTATTCTGAACGGGGCACTGCACATACTCTACAGGCATGCTTCATTTCGATCTTGGTCTGTATTCGGCGAGTACAACGGTCATTACATTCATGGACATCTGTTATGTAGAAGAAAAGAGTCAGAACACGGGTGGCGGCGCGTGGAACAGAGGAGATACAATCATACGGAACTTCAGCGTTGTACACTGGCATGAGACGGATTTACGCAAGATCATGCTGAATCTACTTCAAGGCTTGGACAAGGTCATCGTCCTCTGGGACACCGCAAGCTAAGAACGAAGCCTTGAGTTCCTCCGCTACTCCCCCTCGCTCTCCGACATCCACCGGAAGAGCGGACGCCAGCGCGATTGAGCCTTCCTTTCCGAAGCGGGGCAAGACGACCTCGGTGCGCCATCTCCTGAGCGCCGTAGCAGAACTGCACACCTCCGTCTCCAACGGTAGACACGCCGTCTCCGCAAGCGCCTTTCCGTTGAGCGGGAGGCTGCACCTGTCCATGTAGTCGAAGAGGTGCCCCGTGTATTTCACCCGACTCTGGAAGCTGTGCCAAGTGCGGAGATAGCGGTGAATGTCGGTACCGACGTATAGACAGACTGCACGCGTCCATTCGAGGATGAGCGCATCGAAGTGGAAGCTGATGAGCGACGTGGGCCCCAGAGTGGGGGGTAGTTCTCTGGGTGACACGGTCGCAGTCTCG
>KV425911.1:84013-101434 GCA_001632375.1 Exidia glandulosa HHB12029
GCGAGCCTGATATTGGGCAGGATCACCCGCTCGTGAAGGAGCCTCGGTGAGTCGTCTTCGCGCCTGTGACGCCATTTATAAGTCTAATCACGCTGTCTCAGGGCTGTGGTCATTCCTCACATGGGAAGCGGCACGCACGAGACGCGCACCGAAATGGCCAAGCTCGCTGCGATGAATGTCGTGAACGGCATCTATGGACGGCCTCTCCTTGCAGGCGTTGATGTGAAGCGCTACGTCGACTGAGAGCATATCTGCGGTTTTGTCATCATCACGGTGTACCATTTACCTGGAAATCAGCGTCACTAAAGGTGCATTCACTAGTACGACTGAGCAAAATATCAAGCCGCCCTGTGTGATTCGGCTGCAATATTGGTGCTCCTACTATATGCACGTGAATGCTGTCTCCAACGTCCTTGACACCTAGTACGCAGTACTTATAGCCCTTCAGATCATAACGGGACAGAAGGCCCTAGGAATTTCTTCATTGATATTCCCAGCCATAACCTCAACAGACTCTCTGCGTCTGATCAGTCATGAAGTCGCTTGCCCTCCTCATCATCCTCGCGCTGATGCACTACGCCGCCTGTGCCGTCATCCGTCGCGATCTCACGTTCGAGGACGTGCTGCAGGCGATGGAGGATATGGACGAGAAGTGCGGTGCGGATATGGATGATTCGCTCCACGACGCCTTCGATGATTGGGTCGACGAGATCAAGTTGGCCGCCGGGGCGACGACATCCGACCCCGCGTTCCAGGCCTTCCTCGCCGCATCGGGAGACTGGAAAGAGGCGTTGTGCGAGTGCGCGGAAGCGCGCGACGAGTACGCGACACTTAGCGCGGTACGTGAACCAACAATTTACCGTCGAGTTGTTGCCGACTGATCGGGGATGCACAGAGCTTCCTCGCCACACATCCTCAGACGAGTGCAGTCTCCACCGGCAGTGCCACAGTATCAACGATCCTCCCGGCGCCGACGTTGATTGTTCCAGCAGAGTTAGCGTGCCCTCCCGGGGCAGACGATGACGCGGGCGATCAAGATGATGCCGATGAGACTGCAGAGGATCCGGAGGATGCAGAAGATGCAGAGGACATGGAGGGTCTGGAAGAGTCGGATACGGGTGAGTCTACGCGCGCGTTTGAGCAGCTCCCCAGTCTCCACTACTGGCGAAGAACCGTGATACTGACGTTGAACAGGCAATGTCAGAGATGACGCGCAAGTGGACGCTGATCAAGGACCCCTCAGCGTTGTGAGTTCCGCAGGTGTGGAAGGCCGGGAAGGACCTGCGCTCGGTGCGATGTTCACACTTCTTGCAGCAGCGGTAGCGGGCATGACTGTATTCTGAACGGGGCACTGCACATACTCTACAGGCATGCTTCATTTCGATCTTGGACTGTATTTGGCGAGTACAACGGTCATTACATTCATGGACATCTGTTATGTAGAAGAAAAGAGTCAGAACACGGGTGGCGGCGCGTGGAACAGAGGAGATACAATCATACGGAACTTCAGCGTTGTACACTGGCATGAGACGGATTTACGCAAGATCATGCTGAATCTACTTCAAGGCTTGGACAAGGTCATCGTCCTCTGGGACACCGCAAGCTAAGAACGAAGCCTTTAGTTCCTCCGCTACTCCTCCTCGCTCTCCGACATCTACTGGAAAAGAGGACGCCAGCGCGATTGAGCCTTCCTTTCCGAAGCGGGGCAAGACGACCTCGGTGCGCCATCTCCTGAGCGCCGTAGCAGAACTGCACACCTCCGTCTCCAACGGTAGACACGCCGTCTCCGCAAGCGCCTTTCCGTTGAGCGGGAGGCTGCACCTGTCCATGTAGTCGAAGAGGTGCCACGTGTATTTCACCCGACTCTGGAAGCTGTGCCAAGTGCGGAGATAGCGGTGAATGTCGGTACCGACGTATAGACAGACTGCACGCGTCCATTCGAGGATGAGCGCATCGAAGTGGAAGCTGATGAGCGACGTGGGCCCCAGAGTGGGGGGTAGTTCTCTGGGTGACACGGTCGCAGTCTCGAAGACAGCGGAGTAGACTGTGATGTAGGCTTTGTGGTCGATCTTCTCGAGCTCAGGAAGTGTGTTGTCGACCGGCATGGGCCAGTAAAGTTTGACGATGGGAAGTACTTCAGACTCCCATACGGCCGCGACGACTAGAGGGCTGCGTCTGAGGGCGCTTGGCATGGTGGTTAGAGGACAAGAGGTGCGATGACTTGCTGGACACCGACGTTTGACGTATGCGTCCCCTCTTTTCCGAACAGTCCCCCAAAGAAGCAAGACGATTCCGATGCGCCACCTCCTGAACACCGTTAACAGTTACGCGCACATCCGTGCAACTGTAGACAGGCCGGCTCTTCAACAGTTTGTCCCCCAAGAGGAAGCAGTCTTTCGGCGGATCCGAACAAGCGCGACGCGGTCTGGAAACGGCTCCAGGCAGTGAGATAACGTCGAACGTCGGAGTCGAGATATGTACAGTACGCGCGTCGAGTCCAGGACGAATGAGTAGAAGTATAAGGAAGCCAGGGAAGTGGGGCCACGAGCGGGTGGAGGCGGCTTGCGCGAGGACGCGGTATTGTAGAAGGCGACGTAGGGGCCATGTAGTCGGCAGGAGAAAGTCCATTCAACTCGGGGAGAGTGTCATCAGATGGTATATGCCAATATGGCTTTATATGAGGGAGTATTTGAGTCTCCCATACGGACGGGATGTCGGGAAATGCAGCCATGGTGGTTCAAGGTCAAGATGCACGGCCACCTGAGTCCGGCGAGTCGGCGCCTATTCCGGCTTTCGTCAGCACCCTTCAAGTTTACTGCGCCTCCGGCGAGACCGTGACGCGAGCTCAACGATGACGACCACGCCAACAGCGCTGCGAATGCTGCCCAGAACGGTCGTCGTGCTCTCTCTTCTCGCGCTTTCGCACGCGCACGACCACCACGAAGTCAGCGAGGCCGACAGGAATGCGCCGGTCGACAACGTGCTCTGGCTGCACATCGCGCTCCAGACGACGCTCTGGGGCCTGCTCTGGCCGCTCGGCATGGTTCTGGGCATTACACGGTATGCGTCTGTGCCCTAACGCGGCTCTAGTCGACGCTGACGGCTCCCCAGGTCGCGGTGGCATGTACCCTTACAAGTCTGTCTTCGCGTCGTCTAGTACGCGTCTGCTTACCTCGCGCGTAGGCCACGAACTTTGCATTGACCGCCGCGGGATACGTCCTAGGTCACAAACACGGCGGGCGCAAGGTATGTCGGTACACCGCACGGTCCATACGCTTTCGCGCTCAACGCTGCGTTCGCAAGTTCCTACCATCCGCGCACGAGAAGATGGCAAACTTCCTCCTGCTGCCACTCGCAGCCATGCTCGTCCTCGGCGTTTACCTCAAGCTACATATACACGAGCGTACTCTTAGACCATACGCCGTCGTCGCCCATGGAATCATTGGAAAGACATGGCCGTTACTCGCATGGATACAGATGCTGTTCGGCGCCATTGCTCTGGGCGACTACTGCGGACCCGAGGCGCTCAGCCAGTGTCTGGCGCATTATATCATGGGGTCCGCGTTCGTAGGATATGGCGTGCTGCTTCTTCTCGCCCTCGCATTGGGAGGTTGGGCCGCGTGGATTGAGGAGAAGGGTATCTCCCAGGAGTGGATCGACAGCTGGGTGATCATGCTATGGGGCATTGTACGTCAAACCTCCTGCTGAGCACGCCCCGTCCGACTCATGTTGTCATAGGTGAACACATTTGCTTTGCATCGTGGCGGTCGATGGAGCCACAAGGACATGCAGCATGTGTATGTAAACCGCACGTTTTACGTTTCGTTGCTTACCCGCGTTTCTTCCTCAGCTCGCTGGGTGTCTTGTGGTGGGCAGGAGGTGCTCTCGGTATACTCCTCTCCTCCAAAGGGCGACGCTCAATCGTCCCGGCACTCTTGTACGCGTTGGTGTCCGTTGACCTGTAGTCGCAAGCTGATAGCGCGCCCGCTCCAGGATTGTCATCACGGGTTGGGCGATGTCCGCCCACGAGCAAGCGCAAATGATCTCCACCCGCGTACACGGCATGTTCGGTATCGCGCTCATGGGTGCCGGCGTAGCGCGTATAGTCGAGATATCTTTCATCGACGGTCGGCCGGCTGCAACATCGGGATGGGCGGAGGCGTGGCGGATGCTCACACCTTTCGTAAGTCGTTCGCAGCTGTGATGGCGTCCTCTTACTGACTGTTTCGCCAAAGGGACTCATCGCTGGCGGGTATGCAGCAAATCCCTCAACGTGGTCGATAACTGACCATGCATTTACTTATAGAATATTGTTCATGAGCGCAACGGACGAAGAGCTTGCATTCGTCTCGTCTAAAGGTGTTGAGATGGACCACGAGACGTACATCCTTCTCATGTTCAGGTGCGTGTTCGCTCCCTCATTCTGCCAGTGTTAGTTCGCGTCTCTGACTACTCCCTAGCCTCGCGTTCCTCGTGTACACGTTGACCGCCGCGCTCGCACGCGCATATCTGACGACAGGCCGCAACGCGAATCCGCATGTGAAGATCACGAGCCCCGAGGAGGCGGAGTACATCCAACTCGCGCCCACTGGTGGGCCCGTCGCCGCATCCTACCGCGATGGCGACGTCGAGCGTGAGCAGTTTGCTATCGCGGACGAGGACGATGAGGACGATGATAAGGACGGACATCCGGGCTCTCCGAGACTATGACCATGCAGAGCACCTGAACTGGCAGGATGAGGCTTGTCTGTTTCGTTTTTGTACTGACATGTGCTATCGCTACTTATTGATGCAGGAAAGTAAAATTGTAGACGACTATAATGTGTCCACTGTCTCCACTCGACGCTCGTTGAGGATTCGGATTCTCAGCTCACTCAGCCGCGCTAACCACTACTTTTGACTACACGGGGAGGCGATAGGTAGGCTCTACGTCAATAACAGACTATGGACTCGGAATCTCCTCCTACACAGGTGGATCGCGAGAGGCTAAGAGCCGCGCTCGTACTGAGAGTTACGAGGGCATCGCGCTGTCATCACCCGTAGTCTGCGCAAAGCGCTGCGGGTGCCCAACGGGTATAGCATAGCGCAAGGCGAGCAAAGGGCGATAAACGTCTACCGCACAAAGGCGGGTGGAGAAAAATTGCATGCACGTTTCGCGATGAGCGAGGACGACATAGAAGCTGCACTTGGGAAGTGACAGCGTTCCGCACGAAGGCGGCCAAGGACCGCACGACGTGCGGGAGGCAACGCACGCAGCGTATGGGCGATATTGGCTGCGATGAACACATGCCCGCCGAGGAGAACGCGCAGAGCACCCACAAGAGGTGATGCGGAGAGATGCGCTATGCGACTTGTGACCGCAGGCTTGCGTAGAGCGACACCATGAAGGCGACAATGGCTTGTATCCGGGGCACTGCTACCCCGCACGGCCGTAATAATTGTATTGCGCGCAGAGCACCCACGAGGGAGTGATGCGGAAGGAGAACCGCAGGCTTGCGGGTGCGACACCACGAGGGCGACAATGGCTTGTATCCAGGGCAGAACCCCGCACGGCCGTAATGGATGTATTGCGCGCAGAGCACCCGGGGGAGAGTGATGCGGATGAGTGCCCAGAGGCAGACGCACGAAGCGACAGATTGTGGGCTCGAGTCAGGGGCTCTATGACGAGCGACCGCTTGATCTGCGAGAAGATGCGTGGGCTCAACATCCTGGTCCAATTCGCCACTCTGGCGGTGGGTGGATGCATATCGCCCAGCATGTAGGTGCCAGAACGGCAACGACGCCCTAAGGCGACAAAACCTCGCGCACAGGGGCTCCCTCAGAGGGCGAGCAGCCACTTGGTCTAGCGAGGGCGACGAGGCTCCCGGGTCCGCGAGTACGGGTGGTAGCACATCGTCAATGTCGAGCACGCGAGCGCCGCTGAGTACTACTGGGGCTGGTGCAACGACATGGCGCGGGGCAAGCCGCGCGACTTGCCGAAATAACCGCAAAGCCCGGACGTCACCAGATATGCTTCCGAGTCAGCCATAACCATCATCCTCGCAGCGCGAGGGTTAACTGCCGTCTTAGGTTTCGACAGCAACCGCTTGACTGCGAGAAGATGCGTGGGCTCAACAACCTGGTACAGCCGCCACTCTGGCGGTTGGTGGATGCATATTGCGCAGCATATAGGTGCGGCAACGACACCCCAAGGGCGACAAAACCTCGAGCACAGGGGCTCGCCAGAGGGCGAGCAGCCACTTGGTCTAGCGAGGGCGACGAGGCTCCCGGGTCCGCGAGTGCGGGTGGTAGCACATCGTCAATGTCGAGCAATTTCAGACGAGACACATCACTTCTGTTCGAAAGAGACATGTCTTATCAAGTGTGAACATTTCCGGGTTAGGTACGAAGCCTACCCTTTCACTGTAACTTAGGACCGTTTCGGTCGGGAACGGGTACACTCATCAAGGATATCATGATTATAATTGTGTGCATTAATATGCCGTTCGAGCTTCAAGCGCCGTCGAAGCGGGGAATCTGGCCCTTCCCGTCACTCCACTGCACCTTCAGCTTTTCCACCTCGATGCCCGCGCCTTCAAAGCAGCGCATGTTGATCGAGTAACTCCCTTGATACTCCCCTCCCACAGCAATACCGCAGACGGGGCAGAAAGAGTGCCAGGCGGTCTTCGAGTTCCAGAGGTACTTCGTGAGATCGTCGAAT
Organism: Exidia glandulosa HHB12029; assembly: GCA_001632375.1. Taxonomy (NCBI): domain Eukaryota; kingdom Fungi; phylum Basidiomycota; class Agaricomycetes; order Auriculariales; family Exidiaceae; genus Exidia; species Exidia glandulosa. The sequence goes on from KV425911.1 coordinate 90,714, forward strand.
GACCCCTTTGTGAATGTGAGCGACTCGGGCTTCATGTATCTAGTGGTGCTTTAGACAAGGAAAAGGCGGTTGCACAGTCACTAGGTCGACGGAATCGGCGTACTTACATCATACGCCCACCGCGGGCGCTGCAGAACGAACAGTTGCAAGCTGTGACGACGATCTCGTCCGGAGGAGGCGCGACGACGCTGAACTTGACGCGTCCGCAGTGGCACCCGCCTTCGTACTTGTGCGGTTTGAACGTCCCAGGCTCGGGGATGCGACTCGACACGGGGGTGCGGGTCGACATGATATGGATGACGTAAATCCGAGCGGAAAGGGTGGGATTTATCATTAGTGATCGCACTGGAGGGTTCTTTTATAGTGTATTTCAGAACTGCGCAGGAGCGCCGCGAGACCACGGAGCGCCGACTGCGCCCAGCGATGATATCTATGAGACCTAAACGGTGCGCTTGACGGGATGAAATTCACCAGGTCGTGAGGCACACAGTTCACAGTGCCATCTGAATGAATCGATGTCACGTGCCACGAAGATTCAGATGTACTACTAGTACTGGGGCTGGTGCAACGACATGGCGCGGAGCAAGCCGCGCGACGATAGCCGCTAAGCCCGCACGTCATCAGATATGCTTCCGAGTCCGCCATGGCATGCCAACATCCTTGCAGCGCAAGGGTTAACTGCCGTCCTAGCCTTCGAGTGCACTCAGTTGCATTAGATCTAATAGTGAGTGGGTACAGATAAAGACCCAACGCGTCTCAACCGAAGTTGTACCTTTTGGCAATAAGCCACATACAGCGCGTGAGCCTCCTGATCGACAGATCGGTCAGGTCGTACGAGCAGAGCCTCGTTCAAGAGCCGGTTACAGATGGCGCCGCAGAGCTCATATGGTGGTGAGCCCATTTCGCATGGACTACAAGCGCTCGTGACGCCCGTCGACAGGCTAAACTTGGCGAACGCCGCGATTTGGCATCCATGGTGCGACTGTGCGACAGAACAGGGCACAATACAGTGCAAGCACGTGAATAACGGTGTGCTGGAAGCCGTTCGGTAGATTGGAGAGGCGATGGAAGGCGTCATTGAACGTGATTGGTTCGCGACTGCAAGATCAAGACGATACCGTCAGTGGGCGACGGTGGCGAGAGAGAGAGAGAGCAAGTACGCACAGGTCGTCGTCAGTCGTCACTCGCCCACACCTGCTCGCCCCACTTCCATACGCTCTCGGTCTCGCGCACATGAGCCTCCCAGAGGCCGACCATCTGCGTTTGCGTCTGCTCGGAGTGAATAAGATACAGTCCCGCCCTGATCCTGGTGTCCTGGAGCGCCTCAAGGCCGCGCCACATGGAGGTGCGCTTGACATTGCGCTCTTGTTCAACCATCTTCTCTTGGGTCCTAGCAACAGCAGAGAGTCTGACGACGAGGACCTCCAAGCATGGGTAGGAGAGGATGGTGCGCACGGTGGCGAGCGCGCCAGAACTGTGGTCGTCGAGTCTGTGCGTCATGCTGAAGTGTGTGAGGACGTGCGATGGGTGGGACTGGACCTCGTGCCAGAGACTCGCAGTGCTGTGGAAGTGTACGGACGCGAAGGCGCTGGTATCACGAATGACGCCGCTGTACTGTGCGAGAATAAAGAGCTCGACTGGCTTTATAAGGGCGTCGCCGGGTGGTGGGTGCAGCAGCTGCAGGCTAGAGAGGTTCGGGCACCGGCGCCCGAGCGTTGACACCGCCGTGTCATGCATCCACGGCGCAGAGAGATGGCGCACATAACACAGCCCAGAGGTTGCGCTACGACCGGCGCCAGCGAGGAGACGCTCGAACGCGCGCGTGCTGCGCCACGTCCGCAGACAGACAACGTCGTAGAGTGCGCGAAGTGCCTCACGCGACACGGCGCTGGAAACAAGGGCCAGTTGGCTTCCAGCGCGAGCGTCGTGTCTGGCGCACTCGTCAACGATGGCGAGGATGAGCTCGACAGGCAACGTCGTGGTACGAGGAGAAGTCATGGATGGGGTGTGCGCTCCGCCCGGCATCCGCTCGGCTGACTGGACAAATCTGATTATCAGATCAAGATAAGATGTTGGTCTTGCGTGATCCTCAGGGCTAGGATATGCTATTACATGAGGCCTGAAGTACAATGCACGACAGCACGGACTGAACAGACTGACGTAGGAGCACAGCAGAGGGGGGCGTATAGAACCGCACAACAAACGTAACTGTCCGCAATGTAGAGGATATCACAAAAATAGTAGCAGAAAGAAAGAGACCCGGTATAAGACAGGACACAGGCAGGCGGACGCTTGCTACGCGGGGCGCGGACGCGAGGAGTTCACCCATGCGCGCGAAAGCTGCTCCGCAAGCTTCGCCACCGCAGCGTTCTCCTCCGCCGCCGCGCCGCCGTCGAGCGTCTCCTTGATGTGCGAAATCGTGCTTTCGACGCTCCGCCGACGGTTGCTTGGGCTGGTGCTCCGCGTCGTGCCCTGGCTCGGCCGCCGCACCAGGCCCTGCGTCGGCCGTTTCCCACTCCCGCGCCGCTGCAGGCCGTCTTCCAAGTCCTCTGGTTCATCCATGACCTCGTCCGTGAGTGACGGCGGTAGACGCTCGTTCTCGATATCGAGCTTGCGCACGTCCTCGAAAGAGCGCGATCCGGGCATATTCACGCCGAGCCCAAGAGCGCCGTATGGTAGTTTGCCCGTAGTCGACCCGTCCTTGAGTTCCGAAACGCGCTCGGACTCTTCTCTAACGGATAATGCCAACTATTAGCGTCACGGATTTATGAGCAACTTTGAACTGACCGAAGTAGGGTGAAGACACGGTTGATTCTGCCCACAGCAAGAATCTTGTTCTTGATTGCCCGCCGGCGCTCGTCCACATCCATGATGTCCTCATCGGATTCCTCTTCCAATTCTTCCTTGCTGCAACAGTCCAGTATGGCAATCAACATATCCGTGACTGCGAGGATTAGATCAGCCCTGTCTCCATTGCCCAACACGCGCGGGAGAAACTTACTCTTCTCGCCGACGAACGGCAGACTCCACGTGAAAGCGTCCATGAAATTGGGAAGCCAATACGGATGAGGCATCGCGTTGAACTGGCGGATGTTCATCGAGTTGTTACCGTAGATTAGGACAGCCGCCTTGTTGTTATGCTGGTCGAGGTAGTTCGGCGCGGAAAAGATGGTGAGCACGGACGAAAAGCTGGCCGTGCGCTTGTACAGCCTGTAGCCCGCATCCTGCGCCTCGTGTGCGCGGATGACTGCCATGAGCTTGTTCCGGTCGAGGAAAGACGTCACAGCCTTGTACGTGTAGAAGAACGAGCACCCGCGAACGTGGTTGTGCACGAAGTTCTGCGGCGTTCGTTCCTCCCCGAAATCCTCAATGGGATCTGCCCAAAGGAGATCGCACATTAGTCCGTGCGTTGGAGGTTCCCGGAAACGGTCAAGCTGCGGGGAGCGGGTCAGGACGAAAGGACGAATGGTGGGTGTCTTGGGAACGAACCGCTCGCAGGTCGTCCAGGGTGACGAGTTCGGGAGACAAACCACCGTGGACGCAGAAGAACTGCTTGTTCATGATCGCGGCAAGGGGGAGTGCGCAAAATGCCTCCATGCAGGCGTCATAGATCTTTTCGGAGTATTTGTGCAAACCTGCGAAACTGTCAAAACAATGGTCTGCTGAACATAGTGGCACGAACATTCGAGCTTGAAAGTAAAATAATCAGTCAGATGGCGGCACTCGTGGTTGCCGCGGAGGAGGAAGAAGGTCTTGGGGTACCAGATCTTGTGCGCCCAAAGATACAGAACACACTATGCGCGCGTGATCGTCAGATGCGGTAACTTCGTGCAACATCAGAGGGCGCACCTCGATACTGAAGTACCCGCGGTCGACATAGTCGCCTAGAAAGAGATACCTCGTCTTTGCGGGGTCGCCACCGATTTCGAACAGCTTAAGAAGATCAAACTGCGGCGACGGAGGGTCAGTCCGGTGTTGCGCACGCCGGTGGCACACGTACGAATTGGCCGTGTATATCGCCGCAGACTGCAATGGATGAGCTATGTGCTGGACAAGGCAGTCAAGACAGCACACCTGTGACCGGGGCCTCGACGTCGAGCAGATTTGGCTCTGATCTGAGTATGGCAGCGCCCTGCTGTATGATCCAGAGCGCCTGGTCCTCTGTGAGGCGGCCCTCGCGCGAGAAGTGCTGCTTGAGGAAGGCGATGTCGGGCTTGCTGGGGTCTTCCCTCGAGAAGAGCTCGTCCGAGGTGGGCGTGCGAGTGGCAGGCATCGGCACCTGCTCACCGTCGTCAGTCGCGGGCTCGACGCGCACCCAAAGCGACGCTGCTCACATCCTGCATCACTCGCTCGCGCGTCCGCACCAGGGTCCCGTTCTCGCGCCTGACGAGGCCCGTCTCTGACCGTCGCGGCGGCTGGAGCTGCTTGTCCTGTATGTGCGACGCCGCCTTGCTGATCTGTTCTGCCTTGTTACGCGACATTGTCCTATGCAATATCCGCGCTCAATCTCCTGCTGTGCGCGCTGCTGCCGTCGATCCCGGTCCTGGTGGCGAACAGCTGATAACGGGGATGGTAAATGACAAGGCGTTCACTCGTTCTCCGACTTTCGGGCGCATCACGGAGAACGGGGGAATCCTCCGCGCTCAACTTTTTGCAAAGCACGACAACAGTCAGATTCTGCAGAGAGATGGTACACGGTCGAGCGCCCCTACATGTGGACGTCGACCTACATAAGATCACGCACAAACACTATGAGCAGGAAATCCAAAATCGTCAGCAATCCGTTCACCCTAGGGGCTCGCAGGCGCGCTACGCGACGGGCTCGAGAGTCCACTCTCGGAGCCACTCGCAGCGCCGTTCTCCAAATCCAGGCCGTTCGGCGCGACCCCGTTCGAATCCATGGTCTCTTTGATGAGGCTCATCGTGCTCTCAATGCTCCTCCGCCGCGTACTGGGGCTCGTCATCGTCGTTCCCAAGCTCGCCGTACGCGCGTGCCCTCTCTTGAAGATGCTTGCGCTTCCAGGCGAAAGTGGTGACGTTGGAGTACCCGGCACGCTCGACAGCGTGGAGGCCGATGTGTCGATCGGCGACACTCCCGTCGACCACGGCGGCGTCGTCGGCGCGCTGTCCGTTCCGCCAGGAGAGAGAGCTTGCATGTCCTCCGGGTTGAGTAGCTCGGGCGGCAGGCGCTCGTTCTCAATATCGACCTTGCGCCTGTATGCCACGCGACGATGCAAGACAAGAATGGTAAGATCATCATTAGTTTGTGGCGCGATCGAGGGTGAAGGAGGCACGCACGCGTCTTCGAACGAGTTGATTGCGTTCTTGATACCCTCGGCGCCAAGCGCGAGTGTCCCGTACGGCAGTCGCGACGAGCCCGACATCGTCTTCAGCTCAGATACACGCTCAGATTCCTCACTGGCGAATACAGTCAGCTCCGTGTCGACCGATAACATGGTGCCATACCGCAGGAGCGCAAAGACCCGTGCCATTCGCCCAACCGCAAGGATCTTGTTCTTGATGACCTTCCTGCGTTCCTCCTGAGGCAGAGCTGTCTGCGTTGGGCTGACCTCAGGCTCCTCGTCGCTTTCCTCTAGCTCTTCTTTGCTACAGCAGTTCAAAACCGCAATCAACATGTCCGTTACTACACGAAATCAGATCAGCCAACGCCAAGCGCACAGGGAGCCAGAGCTTACTCTTCTCCCCGACGAATGGTAGCGACCATGTAAACGCGTTCATGAAGTTTGGCAACCAGTACGGATGCGGCGTCGCGTTGAACTGACGGATGTTCATGACGTTGCTTTCGTACTTGATCACGGCAGCTTTGTTGTTGTACACGTCGAGGTAATTCGGCGCAGAGAAGACAGTCATGACGCTCGGGAAGCCAGTCGTCTTCGTCTTCGAGTACATCCGGTATCTGAGAGAGGAAGCGACGTTAGCGCGCCTGACGGTGGAGCAGACGCAACATGGAAAAGCACGGAATACGAGCGGCTGACACATTACACGAAGGGGATAACAGCACTCACCCTGCATCTTGCGCTTCGTGTGCCCGAATAATGGAGAGCAGCTGATTGCGGTCCAGGAACTGACATGCCGCGCGATAGCTGTGGCAAGCAGGGCACTCAGCAACTACTCCAAGCTGCAAATGCGCGGGCACGACTTACGTGAAAAAGTACGAGCAGCCACGCACATGGTTGTGCACGAAGCTTTCCTGCGTCTTCTCCTGGCCAAAGTCCTCGACAGGATCAGACCATAATATGTCGCACATGAGCCCTTGCGTGGGCGGTTCGCGGAAGCGGTCGAGCTGTGAACGAGCAAGCGGTGCATTCAGCGCCTTCTGCCAATCGCACGCGCACCGCCTCGCTGTCGCGGCTGCTTCGAGAACTCCACTCACGTTTCGGATGTCATCGATGGTGTTGAGCTCGGGCGAGAGCCCGCCGTGTATGCAGAGGAACTGCTTGTTCATGATGGCCGCCAGAGGGAGCGTGCAGAAGCTCTCCATGCAAGCGTCGTAAATCCGCTCCGAGTACTTGTGTTTGCCTGAGCGGGAGAGGTCAGTATATGGGTTCACCCACCGCTTCCCCGCGCGCAGTGTTCCGGTGTCACACAGCCCAGCCCTGCGCGCTGACGGGGTAACAACGCACATTCGAGCTTGAACGTAAAGTAATCCGTAAGGTGGCGACATTCGTGGTTTCCGCGGAGGAGGAAGAGCGTTTTCGGGTACCAGATCTTGAGCGACCAGAGATAGAGCACGCACTGCGTTCGGCGCGATGAGCCTGGTGATCCGGTGGCACCGATCGCACTCTGCGCGGGCGGGCGCCGCACAGACTGCAAGACGCACCTCGATGCTGAAGTACCCGCGGTCTACGTAGTCGCCGAGAAAGAGGTAGCGCGTGTCAGCCGGGTTGCCGCCAACCTCGAAGAGCTTCATGAGGTCGAACTGCGCGAGACAGGCGGCGATGAGCGGTCATATAAGGTCGGAATCGCAGAACGCACGTATTGGCCGTGAATGTCGCCGCAGACTACAAGCCAAGCACGTTAGCGGCGAGCGCAAGAACAAGCCGAGGAATACGAACTGGTGATGGGCGCGTCGACGTCGAGAACGTTGGGCTCTGCGCGAAGGATTTCGGTTGCCTTCTCGAGGACATAGAGCGCCTGCTCCTCCGTTACGCGTCCCTCGCGGTAGAAATGGTTCTTGAGAAAGACGACGTCCGGCTTGGTGGGGTCGATGGCCGAGAAGAACTGCTCGTCCGTAGGGTAGTTCCACGCCGGCGCTTGGACCTGCACCGATCAGTTAGCAGGCTCAACTCGCCGTCTTGAATGCAGCAGACTGACATCCTTGATCACGCGCTCCTGAGTGCTGACGGTGACGCCGTTCTCGAGCTGGTGTACGGTGAAGTCGATGTCCGGTCTCTGTGGCTTGTCCAGGATCTGGTGCAGCGCGCGCTCCATATGCACTTGCGCAGACGCCATCGTTTCGTTATCGTTTACACGGGAATCGAGTGGGTTCGTGAGGGTTCGTGAGATGCGCTGGACGCTGTGTGCGAGGCTCAGCTGCGCGGACGGGATGGGAGAAGCAGAGCAAGTGACGCGGGCGGACGCAACTCAGGCCCGGACTTTGTGTCCACCGCAACGAGCCCAAATACCTGGATTTGCCTTGCCTTGGCATCTCGCTCACTCACTCACGCAAGAAACCCGGGCTGCTGGCGGATGTGCACCGTACTCGAGATAGCGAATACGAATAAACATACAATTGGGGCACGAACGCGAGCAGGAGACGAAACGAGACGAGACGCAGACCGGACTATTCACGAGCGAAATGTGGGATCGAACCGAACGGGGTGGTATAAACCGCAATATGTACCGTCACGTATCGTGCATGCCATGACCACCGGGAAAGACAAGACGCAGAGGGTGTAGGAAAGCGCACAGACGATCAGGGTGCGGTTGACTGGGGCTGTTGCGACTGCGACTGAGACGCGTTCGCGATGTCCCTTGCGAGCTGCTCCATCTCGCCCGACTGCGCGCTGGTCCCGTCCATAGTCTCCTTGATCTGCTTCATCGTACTCTCCAAGCTGCGCCGGCGCGTGCTCGGGCTCGTCGTTGTCGTCCCAAGACTGGCCGCCCGCCCGTGCCCGCGCTTGAAGATGGACGCACTACCCGGCGTGCTAGGCGACTGCAACCCGCCAGGACTGGGCGGCATGCCTGCAGTGTCTATGGGCGACACCAGCGGCGGCGTCACGGGCTCCATCGAGACGTCTGACGCGGACGGCGTCGACGGCGCAGACAGAATCGCCATCGCGTCTGGGTCATCGGGATCCACGAGGTCCGGCGGCAGTCGCTCGTTCTCAATGTCGGATTTCCGCCTGTACGGATAATGTCAACGATTGTCACCGGGTTTCATTTTGGGTGTACGTACGCGTCCTCAAACGTGTTAATAGCGTCCTTGATGCCTTCTGCACCAAGCGCCAGGGCACCGGGCGGGAGCCTTGACGAGCCAGAGACGGTCTTCAGTTCGGACACACGCTCGGACTCCTCACTGTTCCCCAAGTCAGTAACAGCTGTACACGGAGTAAGGAAACGCACCGCAAAAGCGCAAAGACGCGCGCCATACGGCCAACCGCAAGGATCTTGTTGCGGATGACCTTTTTGCGTTCGTCCTGAGCTGCGGTCGGCGACACCGGTTCATTGTCCTCATCCTCGCTCGACTCGAGCTCATCCTTGCTACAGCAGTTCAAGACTGCGATCAGCATGTCCGTGACTACGACGACGGATGAGCGATCAAGAAACTGGAACCGATGTTCCCGCAACGTACTCTTCTCGCCGACGAATGGTAACGACCAGGTGAACGCGTTCATGAAGTTCGGCAGCCAGTACGGATGCGGCGTCGCATTGAACTGGCGGATGTTCATCACATTGCTTTCGTACTTGATTACCGCTGCCTTGTTGTTGTACACGTCCAGGTAGTTCGGTGCAGAGAAGATCGTCATGACCGACGGGAAGCCCGTGGTCTTCGTCTTGCGGTACATGCGATAGCTGTGTGATGTTAGGGCACTGGTGACTGTTAGGATGAACGAGCGAACCCTTGATCTTGTGCTTCGTGTGCGCGAATGATGGACAGCAGCTGGTTGCGGTCGAGGAATTGACAAGCGGCCTGGTATCTACATGGAGCGTAAGCCCGGCTTTCTACGCCACGATGTTGTGCGCGGTGCCACTGAGTTGGGGCAGTAATGTGGAGAAAGTGCGGACCGAGATCCGCACATAACGTCCATCGTCCACGGGAGAGCAATAGGATATCAAGACTCACGTAAAGAAGTAAGAGCAGCCCCGGACGTGGTTGTGTATGAAGCTCTCTTGCGTCTTCTCCGAGCCAAAGTCTTCGACAGGGTCGGCCCAAAGGATATCGCACATCAGTCCCGACGTCGGTGGTTCGCGGAAGCGGTCAAGCTGTCTCGAGGGTAAGCCCAAGAAAAAAGTCAACATGGAGAGGCACGTACGTTCCGGAGGTCGTCGAGCGTTTGCAACTCGGGCGAGAGCCCACCGTGAATGCACAGGAACTGTTTGTTCATGACGGCAGCGAGAGGAAGGGCGCAGAAGGACTCCATGCAGGCATCGTAAATACGCTCGGAGTACTTGTGCTTGCACTCGAGCTTGAAGGTGAAGTAGTCGGTCAAGTGGCGGCACTCGTGGTTACCGCGCAGAAGGAAGAGCGACTCGGGATACCAGATCTTGAGCGACCACAAGTACAGAACACACTGTGAGGGGGCGTTCAGCGAGCCTATCGCGTCAGCACGGGAATGAGACGGGCCTCGATGCTAAAGTATCCGCGGTCGACATAATCGCCCAGGAAGAGATACCGCGTATCTGCGGGGCTGCCGCCGACCTCGAAGAGCTTCATCAGGTCGTACTAGAAGCTGGTGAGCCACGCGATCACAGACTGGGATATACGGGACGCACGTATTGGCCGTGGATGTCGCCGCAGACTGGGAAAACGTGAGCGGCGGGGCACAGGAGACCGGGATCGGACACCACGCACGCGTCAAGGGCGCATCGACGTCGAGCACGTTTGGCTCGGCGCGCAGGACGGCGGTGGCCTTGTCTATAATGTACAGCGCTTGCTCCTCGGTCAGCCGTCCCTCGCGGTAGAAGTGGTTTTTGAGGAAGACGACGTCGGGCTTGGTGGGGTCGACGTCGGAGAAGAACTGCTCGTCCGTGGGCACGCGTAACGCGGGGGCTTGCACCTGGCGCCATGACCGTTGAGCCACCGCGGGATGACGGCGTGCAAGACGAGCGTGCGCACCTCCTTGATGACCCGCTCCTGCGTGCTGACTGTCTCGCCGTTTTCGAGCTGATGGACGGTGAAGTCGGTGTCTGGGACTGGCGGCTTCTCCGTCATCTGCTGGACGACGCGCTCGAGGTGTATTTGAACCGAAGTCATCGTGGCGGGCGGCGACGGCGACGGCGGTGAGCAAAGTGGCGAGTGCGGGAAAGAGGAGCGCTGCTCGAGCAACGGACTTGGCCGCAGCGCAGAGCAACGGTCAATGATTCCGCCACTCTCAAACACACTGCATCCACATCCAACAAAAGATCACAGATCCTCTTCCAGGGTGGCAGTAACAAATAGTCGTGAGATCGAGATCAGCAGGGAGTGCAGGAGGGAACGCAGCGTCCATCTATCGCGATTACCTGTAATGTTCCTCCAACTGTGCTTCGTCTGTCTT
>KV425911.1:101689-157909 GCA_001632375.1 Exidia glandulosa HHB12029
GTCTGTCTTGGAGTCCACACTCTCACACAGTCCCTGAGGCTCCCAACTGAGCCTATGTCGCCTCTCTGCTGTAACGTATGGCCTGTCGTTGCCTTGAAGCTTCTCAAGCATGTTGCAGCACAGACCAGGTCGACACTAACTCTTGAATGCGCCAGGACGGTCAACTTTCAATCCTCAAACGTCGTGCGTACTGTCACTTTCTTCTCAGTTGCAGTATAGGCGGATCTCAGGCGTCCGTGGCGGACAGAGAGATTCTATCGCAGGTCATACGAGACAGTCATCCGCGGAATCGGAGCACGAAGCGATGTTGTCCCGCTCAACGCCTCTGCTCCAACTCTTCAACGAATCGGATACATACAACCCACTCCTAGTGATCTTGCACTCGTTTGCCACAATAATTACCGCGATGATAATTGACACCTAAATGAGAGTAATGAAGAATAACTGACATGTGGCACGGAGGAGTATGAAAGGAAAGACGAGAACGTCCCTGGTCGGAATATTTCAATGATCACAAATCACTGAAATGAGGAAGTCTTCTTCGCGCCTCCATGCTTCCCATGCGTCCGTACAACTGCTGATCGTTCGGGTAAAGCAGCGCGTCGAGGGCGGTCGAGTTGAGTTCTTGATGTCCGAGTAAGTACGCCAGACTCTTGTAGGCCGCCCACGGCGCGTATTGCTATCGAAAGGCAAATCGTCAGCACAACGTTCTCAAGCAAGAGGACAAGCGCACAGGCAGCATGTGACCGGCAAGATTCTGGCAGAGACATGATGGTCAGTTGAAGGTAAGCGTCGGGCCATATAAAGCGTACCACTTCAATGTACGTCAACTCTGCGAGAAGGGACAGCGTTAGTGCTGAACGACGCGGATGGAGAGACCTGGCAGCATACTGCGTTCTTCGTGCATAGCACCCACGGTCCCGAAGCCATCAATCTTGAAGGTATCTGGTTGTATCGGCGTCTGGAAGCCCTGGAGACCGCCCCCTAGGAGAGCGTAAGAAGCTTGCTACTGCAATTCGTACATCGCACATACATGTCATATTCCTACGAGCAAGAGGACGATGTCAGCGATGGGGTATGAAAGGAGAGAGGCGCGCACGCACTGGATCGCGATGCGTGTCCCATCCGAGAGAAGGATGAAATCGAGCAGACCGTGCATGATGACCGTCCGGACGTTCTTCTCGATTACACTCGGCAGCACCGTCAACGAAGATGGCATCGAGTAGTCCGTCCTATTGACATAGACAGGCTGCCCGCGAGGATCAGCATCACCGCGCTATGTCCCGTGTGCATGCACGAACAGGAACCGAGCACTCTTGCCAGCTCATACGCGGCGCGTGGATGACGTCTTGCACATCTGTGCGATTGAAGTAGATAGGACTTTGCTTGTTCAGGAAGCTCCCTGGACCAGGTTGGTGGACGATGAAGCTAAGAGAAGAGAAGTACGTACCTGGCACTCCGAGCACGTCCCAGCTGACTGGCCAGGTATCGAGGATTCTGTAACGGCCTCAACAACGTGCACATCGGGAGGCAGGCTCAGTTACGTACCTGAAGTAGTTGAAATTTGGGTTTACGCTGCGAGGAGAGTCAACATGGTAGATCAGCAGAATCCAGACGCGACGTACTTCACCGCTTCAGCAGCTATAGAATCCCACGTCGCGCAAGGCTGGCTGATGTTAAGCGCTCCGGGTAGACCGTAGAATGCATCTTCGGGTAACGGAAGTGGCCCCTTCGGCGGGTAGGTGAGGTACTGATCCATGTAGTCGTTGTACCCGCAGAATTCGGACGCGTTCCGGAGGTCGAGCATGAACTCCTGGGAAAACGCGAAGACATCCTTCCATTTCTGTTCGGGTGTACAGCGTCAACGACAGCACGAGACAATAGTAAGCAGGCACACCTCGACGAAAGCGTATGCTGGGATGTACTGTCACGCGCAGTATCAGTCTCGACTCAAAGGCAGGTCGTAATCTGCGCACTTGTTGAACGACATCCCACGATATTGTAGGGTCTGCGAGCCAAATGCCCTTCATGTTCAGTGCCAACTCGTGAGGGTTCTCGTATAGATAGTTTGCGAGGTCTAGCCGATGTGGTCAGGCAAGTGCGTCAGGTAGCGCTCAAGAACGTACATGGAACGTAATAGCCTGGAGGACGTCAGTATCATAACAGTTGGTGCCACGATGTACAATGCGCACCTGCGTAGCTTTCACCCGCGAGGTAAAGATTCTTGCCTTTCAGCTCAGAAAACACATTTAAGAATTGCTGAAGGAAGCCAGTGATTTGTGCCGCGAGTGCGTCGTCATCCCTGTTCTCGTGTCAACTGAACGTTGAGTGCAAGTCAGACACCAACGCACATGATGTCAACCTCTCCTTGTGAGAAGCCGGTGCCAACAGGTTGCTCTACCCACTATAAGGGGGTCAGCACGTTCAGGACCACGCTTTGAGACTTGTCGCTCACAAGAACGTTCGACTACCGTGAAGCCCACTGTGAGAAAGTGCAAACCACTGGATGCAGTCGACGTACGAGGTTTGTCCACGACCATTGGTTCTCTATGGGCTGTCCCGTGCCGGGCGGCCAAGTAAATGGTCCATTCTCTTGCAACATTCCCATGAGTGAACTGCATCCTATGTGAAGACCACGCGTCAACGAGAGCATTTAGTCTTGCAGGTAAACAGACGTACCTGGTCCACCGTTCGTCCAGAACACAAGGTCGTCCGCGTTCTCCGCATGTTTCGCGGGCCAATACCAGAAGAAGAGCTCAGGAGGATTCGGTGCCGAAGAGATGGGCATGAGACCTTTTAAGATACGATTTAGGTGCGCGCGGGTGAGGGGCCGTGTAACGCACCAGACCACGATGGCCCAACGTCGAAGTGGACCTCTGGTATGCAGTCTTTGCAGCCGTCGACGAAAAACTCGGCAGCCTTGGGATTACTGAACGAAATAGTCGGCTGGGTCGTGACTTGACGCTTAGGGTACACCCTTGCGTCTCTCTTCGCCGCGTGTCGCTCCAGAGCAGCAGCGCGGCGAGCCTCGAGTTCCTGGAAGGACGGGACTGCCGCGACGGCGCTGACCAGAGCGGCGACGGTCGAGACGAGCTGGGCGACCTTCATCCGCGGCGGCAGCGAGGCGAAAGGGAAATACAAGACGAAAGGAGTGGGAAGAAGACAAGTCTGGACGCTGCAAACCAATTTGGCGATGCAATCATATCGTATCTCGATGGCCACTGTGACGACCGGATGGCCGCGCGCAGCACAAATTGCACGGCGACGCGATAGCCATACAGAACCATCCAGTCCCAGAACATAGCATTGCGGTCGTATTGCGCCTCCGTATGAGCTAGAGGCTTGTAAGGAGGGAGTAAAGCCGTCCGTTTCGACTCGGCGGGGTTGTCCGGCAGTCAACAGGAGGGCGGTGCAAATCCTTGGTTCGCAGAGGTGGGCAGTCAAATTACAAGTACAACTACAACCGGTGAGCCTTTAAAGCACTAAGAGAACCGCAATAGCATACAGATGATCAGCTTGTCAACATTTCACAGCACAGTTGTTCACGCGACCTCGCGGTTCACGAACTTCAAGTTCTCCAGTCCACGCCGCCCCTCCTCAATCCGCGCGACGGCCCGCGACTCGGCTGCGGCACGTTCTTCCTTCTTCCACCGACGGACGACAAGCTCCTCCGTACCGCTAACGTAGAACAGCCTGTACGAATGGGGATCGATTTTGGCTTCCAGCTCGCGCTTTGATCTGACTCTGCTCTTGTCGCGCGACCATGCGTCCTTGGTCCGCGGGAGGTTCCTGCACACAAGTAAGCAGCAGAGGGTAGAGTATTGCAGCGGTGCTTACCGGTACAGGAATGGCGACTTGGGTTTGGCGACGCCACGGGTCCGCCCTTTGCGCGTGTACGAGTCGAGGTACGCTTGCCAGCGCTCTCTCACACGCTCGGTGTCTGGTGGGAGTCTGTCGCCAGGAAGAAGAAGCTGCGCAATCATTGCAGTCGATTCCTGATGACCGAGGCATGTCAGGAGCGGGACAAGTACAGTATTCGCTGCACGCACCACTCGCACGAAGACGAGACTCTCGTCCCCAGCTTCTTCCTCCGCCGCACGGCGATATGCGGACCACTCCAAAAGGAAACCGTCTGGTTCAGCCCGCTGCCGGTGCAACAAGCCAACCAGGTGTCGCGACCGTTTGTCCCCAAGAACAGCCTGAACTTGCTTGACGATGGTGCCGATGATGCGGTCGATCGAGAAAAGTTTGACTGCCTCGAACCCGAACAGCATGCGCAGGTTGGCATGGAACATAGCCTCGCCCATTTCGCCCGCAAAGAGAGTCTCGATGCTTTCGAGAAGCACGTCGTAGAATCGCTCTGGGACTCCGCCGTACGCTTGAGCGAGTGCAGGAAGAGAGCGACCGAGGCCGAGTTGAACGGCAAGAGGATGCTCAAGGTATGACGAGCCGGACTCGACAGTACTCAGCGTGTGTGAAATGTGCGAGAAGTGCGCCAGTCGCGCGTACAAGAACTGCAGAGCGATGATGTAAGTTGAATGTAGCGATATGCACAAGGCGTTTGACTGACCTCGATCAAGCGCAAAAGCACATAGAGCTTGTTGTCGGCGAAAAGAACGAGGGTTTTCTTGGTCGCAGCTTGAGTGGCGGTCTGGTCGACGAGATCTTCCTCTCTGTCAACCTCCATCGGCTGTACGACGGGTGACGGAATCTCCGGTGCGAGTACCTCGCCATTGGATATGATGAGACCGTTGGTGCTTGCATCTCCATTCGAAACGCCGTTCAAGGTGATCCCGTTCTTCTTGTCTTTCGCCTTCTTCTTGGCAGCAGCAGCCGCGCGCTCCGCGTCGCTTTCTTGCTCGCTCGTCGTGCTGAAAGCAGTATCCCAAGCGTCCTGGTGCCCCGCGAAAACAAGAGGCACGAAGAAGCGGAGGAACCCCTCGACACGACGCGCGTCAACACCAGAGGTCCGCGGGAGGTTGTCCAGGAAGGCGAACACAAGCTTAAGTACGTCTTGCAGGACGTCCGGGTACTCAACGCCTGTACGCCAGTCGCCGCTCTGCAGCTCCGCGCCCCGCATTGCCGGGTCCACAAGCGCGGCGATGCGCTGCATTCGTGCCGTTCTCCCTTGCTCGAGCTCTTCAATGAGCGTGCGTGACGTCGTAGCGTTGGCGTCACGCTCGCGTGCCGTTGCACCTTCGTGGTCCCAACTCTCGAAGAAGTTGTGTGCCTCGACGCCGCGCCAGACACGGTTCCAGCTGCGCTGAACACGCTTCCACTCGTCCTCCTTCCGCCTAAGCGTGTTCGTCACCACAGGGATCGCAACGAGCGGATTCTCGTGAACAGCCTGTAGTACCTCCGAGCCTGCCTTCCCGTACACCCGCCGGATCGTGCGGACATGGATGGGCTTGAGACACCCGCCGAGGTACGGCTGCTTGAACTTGTGTGCCGCGCGCTCCTCCGGCGTAGGCAATGACTGGACGCGCGTGAGGGCGACATCCAGCGCAAGGAACGTACGGCTGACGGCGTCGATCGCGTAATCGAATTCGTGCCGCTCGTCCTCGCTCCGATACAGTGCACGCTCGTACGAGTTCTTCTCCGTCGTATGGCGCTGTGCCGCCTGACTCGCGGGGAGATCGTAACCGGGTGCCCAGGACGGGTGCGAAACAAACTCGTCGTTCAGAACCTCGCGGCACATCTCGTCGCGACCGCTGATGTGTCGCCCGATCTCGCTCTTTGGGAGACGTCGATAGCTCGGACCGATGTCCTCATCTTCGTCGACCTTACTCGCGAGTGTCCACACGCCTTCTCCAGTCCCAGGAGTTGGGACGCCATTGGCCGCGTCAGACGGCTTCAGAAAGCTCGGCCAGCCGACAATCTCGCGGAACTCGACGCCAACGGGCGTGTCTCCCAGGTAGTCCACGAGCATACGCAGGTCAACACCAGACTCGCCATTGGCGAAGTCACGAGCCAGGCGAGCAAAATCCGGGTCGCCCACGCGCGCAAAGAACGTGCTCTCGTCGGGCAATGGGGGTGGTGCAAGCGGCTGAGGTTGATGTTGGTGGTGTTGATGTCCTTGTTGCGGTGGCGGTTGCTGCTGCTGCTGTTGAAGCTGGTGTTGATGGCCATGCGCATGCGTGTGACCGCCACGAACATTGGAAACAGGCGGAGGAGACGGTTCGCGCATCCACTGACCCGGCGGAGCCATCTGCTGCTCAAGTTTCTCCGTGCGTTGCTTCTGCGAAAGAGCATCAGCGCCTGGGCACTGAAACTTCGCGACACGCTACCTTGGGAGGACGAGCAGGAGCACCTCTTGAGTTTTCGTCGTTCCTGTCGATAGGACGTCTCTTCCTCTTCACCGTATCATTCGTAACCCTCTTCCGACCCCTCTCGCGATCCGGTCTCTCCCTCTCGAATTCCATGTCTTGCGATGGGCCGCCCATCATCATACCAACGTCGTCCCCTCCGTAGTTGACGAATTTCTTGAATTCTTCGATCAAGTCTTGGTTCCCGCGGAAGAGCACAGTGACCTGCTGGAACACGACGGCGCTATCAGTTTGGCCGCCGCGCTGGTACGTCTGGAGGACATCCAGAAATTGGCGGTAAATTTCCGGCTCGTCGTGGAAACGATGCTTAATTCGGTTGACATAGTCCATCGCGGCGTTGAACGGCGGGTCCTGCTGCGGTACCGGAGGCGGCACCATGGCGGCGAGTTGTTGCTGTTGCGCCTCCCACTCCCGCTGCTCGCGCATTTTCCGATCGCGTTCACGTTCACGGGCCTCGCGCTGCTCGCGCTGAGCTACCCGCTCACGCATTTCCTTCTCGCGGTTCTCGCGCTCTTGATGCATTGAGCGCGGAGTCGAGGGGGCTCCTGCGACGGCTATCGGGATAGCTTGAACAGGACGCGGTGGTGCTTGCGTCCTCGTCCCACTTGGCGTTGTGACAGTGATGAAGGACGTTGTGCATTCGATCCGATATCCCTGTGGGAGGAAGGCATTGAACCCCTGGATAAGCTGTGGGTGGCCAGCAAAGAGCTCGGAAACGCGGTCGATCACACCCGGAGTATTGATTCTGCAGTAAGACTGTCAGACAGCGCGGTGATTGAGAGCAAGCGTCACTTACTGCTCCGACTTGAATTGCTTCATTGTATCAAGGAACTTGTTGTAAATGTCGGGGCTGTCGTGGAATTGGGCCTTGACCATGTCCAAGTACGAGAGAGCGTCGGTAACGTCCAGCTGGCGTTCCTCGACTGGGGGCTCTGCGGGCTCTTCGATGAGAGCTGGTGGTGGGTCGCGGTCGAGCAGGAGCTGGCGCTCGCGGGCAGCGGCGGCCTCTTGCTCGCGAGCGTCTTCCTCGCGCTCGGCCTGCTCGCGAAGCTGTCGTTCGTGCTGCTCGAGCTCGCGACGCTCCATCTGCTCGAGCGCACGCCGCTCCATTTGTTCGCGCTCGAGCTGCTGGTCGCGTTCTCTTTGCTCGCGCTCGGTCCGCTCGCGAAGTTCGCGTTCGCGCAAGTCCCGTTCCCGTTCTGCTCGCTCGCGATCTGCACGCTCGCGGTCGAGACGCTCGAGCTCCTTCTCCCGGTCTCGGTCGCGATCGCGTTCTCTTTCACGGTCGCGGATAGTGTCTCGCTCGCGTTCCCAGAGGCGGTCTTGGGGAGGCAGCGGCGCTGGCGCTGCAGTCTTCTGCGCTCCCGGACCGTACGCATGCGGGCGTAATGGCGGAGAGCGCTGGCCAGAAAATCGAGCTGACGGCTGTGGCGGCGGTGGCGGTTGGGCGCTGGGAGACGTTGGCTGCTCAGCCGTGGACGCTGGCACATCGTCCTCTGGTACCTCGCCGTCCTCGAGACTCGGCGACTTTGTGACTGCGTCTTTGGGCGCTGTGTCGGGCGCTGCAGGGGCCGCCGCGCCGTTCTCCATCGTAGGCGAAGAGCAAGCTGGTTCGGCATATCCCTATCGCACCCGGGAAATATGACGAGTCTAGTATTCGAAACTGCTTCGTCGATGCGAAGCGCGGTATAGAAGATACATGCACGTATGTGTAATTTTGATTGAGATGGGATGAGGGCAGTCTACGATAGCTGGGGAAGGAAAACATCCTGCGCAACAGGGACTGTGAAAAGTAACACTCTACACAAGGACGCATCTGACCGGTCAGTAGCGACTCTGGCTGCCTGCGCTTCCGCCGTAGCCGCCGCCAGAGTTGCCAGTTCGTGCCCTTACCGTTCCTCTGCCCATCCAATGTGGTTGCGATGAACTGCGCCCGAAGTCGGGCCTGCGCTGCTGTCCAAAATGCTTGGTACGATTGTCGCCAAACCCAATCTGGTCCAGGAAGCGCGGCGATACGTACGGCTTTGTGGGCAAGCCACACGCCTCCACTGCCCAGTCCTTGAGGCCCTCGAGAATGACATCGCGCGGGACGCGCAGCTCGTGTGACTTGGCGACGTAGTAGCCGAGGAGCGACGCAAACGTCTCGTTGATCGCGGCCTCGTCGAGCCGCCCCTGCAGGTGGCTGAGGCTCTCCGGCATGCTCTGGAGGCGCGCCGGCACGCCTGGTGGGTACGTCGCGGGCTCGGTATAGCGCAGCTGCCCACGGCCGACCTGCCGCTTGCCCTCCGCCGCACGACGCTCACCAACAAATTTGGACGGGTCCGCTTCGAACTCTGTCGCGAGCTCCTCCACCTCCTGAATGAGCTCGTTGGTCGTAAGCGGCTTCAACGGCACCTCGGTGAGCTGCCAGGTCACGAATCCGTGCTCCCAAGGAAGAAGGACGAGATCGCCGCGGCCGTTGGTACCCGCACGACCGGTACGGCCAACACGGTGAATATAGATCTCCGAGCTACCGGGCATGCCGATCTGGACGACACGCGTTACGCCAGGGTAATCGACACCACGCGCAGAGACATCGGACGTGATGAGGACAGAGGCGCCAGAGGTATCGTTACGGAACATGTTGGACGTGTTCGTGCGGCTCTCCTGCGTGCGCTTGCTGTGAAGCTCGTACACGTTCGTGCGCGCCGCGGGCAAGTTGCTACGCGCGAGCTCGCGCACGATGGTGGCGAACAGCTGCGTCTTCTTGGTCGTCGGCAAGAATATAACGACCTTGGACTTTCCCGCGCTGGTCATTTGGTCATGCGCTATGAGCCGGATGATATGAGGAATCTGCTCAGCCGCGCTCGGGAGGACGGTATGGTACTGCTTGACATGCGCGTGCACAGGCGACGAATCGCCTGAGACGGTACTGATGAAGACGTGGTCTGGGCGGAGGTACTGCTTGGTGACCTGCTTGATCGCAGTCGAGATGGTCGCTGAGCAGAGGAACGTCTGTCTGAGTGGGGCGGACGGGAGGTAGTTTTTGAGCATCTCGATGTCGTCGCGGAAACCCATGTCCAAAAGAGTGTCGGCTTCGTCGAGAACCAACTGCGAGTCGTGATGAGAGGGGCGACTTGACATGCGGACGGACTTACTAGTTGAGTTTGCTTAAGACTTGCTCGCACCTCCGGCTCGGATTTGATCAAGTCCAGCAGACGTCCAGTCGTAGCAACGACAATGTCGCGGCGGCCACGCATAAAGTCGCGCATCTGCATCCCCTTGCTGACACCGCCAACAAAGAGCCTGACCTCGAATTCGGGCTGATGCGTCGTGACGCGAATCGCTTCGTTCGCAATCTGCGTGGCGAGCTCGCGCGTCGGCGAGATGATGAGCGTTCCGACGTTTGTTCGCGCGAAGGCGCGTTCAGCACGTATCGCGATTGACGTGTCGTCCGGTTGGCCTGCGTCAATTGCCGCCTGCTCGCCGATAGCCTTGAGTGTGCGCACTCTCTGCTCGACGGCAGGGAGAAGGAAAGCGAGTGTCTTGCCGGTGCCGGTCTTGGCCTGTATGAGGAGGTCCTTCCGTCCTTCCAGAACGGTCTGGTCTGTCTCAAAAGGCTGCGGGGGGGATGCGAGATTGGGGAAGAGAGCCATGACCTGCGCCTGGACGGGGGTCATGGTAGTCATGCGCATGGGCCTGCCGGTGACGGCTTTGAATGTCTCTTCCGAGACGTGGGGCTCCATTGTCGCGAACGGGACTTTGGCTTCGAGATGGTCTCCGCCAACCGGCGTCAAGTCGTCCACGGTCTCGGGGTTGGTGTAAGGAACCTCCTCCTCTGGCTCTTCCTCCTGGATCCCATCGCGCACGAACTGCCTGGGGGGTTCGCGCGCGTCAAAGCCGCCCTGCCGTCTGTCGAAACCTCCGGAACGCGAGTTGTTATAGTTTCCAGGACGCGAGTTGAAATCGCCAGAGCGCGATGGTCGACGGTCAAACGAGCGCGACGAGCCTCCAGAGCGAGAATCATTGTAGCTGCGTGCCGGGCGCGACTCTGCGGCCGTGTATGCATGTCGAACGCCGTGTGCTGCTTTGGGTGAGGAAAATTTTTGCAGCGGGCGCAGTATATGCTCACAGTGGACCACAGGGGCTTCGAGACGGGCCGCATGGACGCCCGGGGACGCGACGAGCGACGAGCGCAGGCGTCCAGCAAATTTCCAGGACGCACGCTGCATCGTCGGACGGGAAAGGGCTCGATTTTTTCGCTTTCACGCCCCGCCGAGCGCCACAGGAATTTGCCGCCGCGCGACCCAGACCTCGACCGCGAATTCTCACTGTGCAGTATATGCGCTTGGTCCAGTCTAGCTGTCTTCTGGAGCCCGCTGCATGTCCACTGACCGCTCGTCTGAGACGTCTCGAAGCTTGTCGGCCGGCCAAATTTCCTTCTCGGGACCGTTGCGCTCTGGTGGCAGACCTGCCACGCTAGCCTTGTCCAGTCACCAGTCACTCGCTACTCAACTCGAGCTCGCCGCGGCGGCCAGTGGCCATGTTTCGCCGCGCGCGTGCCAAGGCATGCCCTATCTACGACATGCCGCTGTCCGTCGTCGACGACATCCTCGCGCACGTTGCCTGGCCGTTCGACGTGCGCGCCCTCACGCTCGTCTCCAAAGCCTTCAACCGCTGCGCGACGCCCGTGCTCTACAGCACGATCGTGGTCACGCACGACTGCCCAGCGGCGACGCTCGAGATGCTCGAGATGCTCATCTGCAGACCCGACGTTGCCGCCATGGTTCGCGCCCTCGTGCTCGACCAGACCGTGTCAGAGCTGTACAGCTCCGGCGCGAATCAGTCAGCGCTCGCGGCTGCACTTGTCAGGTTGCGATCGGGAAGACTCTCGGCCTCTGACGCCGTTCGCTATAGCCCGCGGATGCCCTCCTTCACCGTGCCACCAAAGGCGCTGCGTACAGTCGCGCGCTTGCTCTGCCAGGTCGTACCTACTCTTCCTAATCTGCAAGAGATCTCTCTGCGCGCAGTGCATCCGTCTCTGATCACCGAATGCCATTGGTCGACGTACTTGACCCGCAAGGACAGATGGATGCACAAAGTCAAGAAGACTCTCCGTCTCACGACTCAGTCATTGCATGATAGTGGTACTCGCCCCTATTGGTCGTTCTACACGACGAACCAGACTTCCCCCGATTGGAATTTCTGGCAGGCAGTGACGCAGCATCCCAAACGCAACAACCTACGCCGTCTGTCCGTCGTTCTCCTCGACAAATCATCGCTCCACACTTCTCGGCCGTTCTCAAGTCTCCACGTGCTTCACATCGCCGTTAATACATGCACGGGCTACATCTCAGATTCCTGGGACCTCTTCCTCGGGGAGCTGAAGCGGGTCGACACGCTTTGCATCACCGGTTACTATGGACGTAATCGCGGCAGATGGAGTTCTGGGTGTTTTGTGCGCCTGCTAAGGTGCTTCGACATGACCGGCCTACGCGAGCTGCAGATATGTATGTTTGTGCTCTCGTCGCACGAAATGCAAGCGCTGCAGCGGTTCGTCGCAATGCACGCGGAGACGCTCCAAGTATTGGCACTCATGGTCCTGCCCCTTCGCTGGTCCGGCTCAGACGACATTGCTCCGCTGCCATTCCTCAACTTCCACCCCGACACAGGCGCGAAGCTCACGTACTCACGGCTTCACACCCTACGTCTCGCTGCAGTAGAACAGGTCCGATGCTTCGGATGCATGTTTCGTGCCGTGGGCGAACCGTATGCGCATGCTCGCCCGTCAGCTTCAGAGCTTCTAGCGCATCTAGAGTTGACGCGTTTTATAAACGGGAACCCGGGCATCGTGGATCTAGCGTTGGCCTGTTTGCACGATGGCCCTACACTGTGCGCAATACAGAAGGCGTGTACCGAACGTCCGATGCGCCGGATGCTAGTCGGCGCAGCGTTTGACGCTGAGCTACGCCGCTGCGTGGGCGAGAAGCGCCGTGACTGGCGGTCTGCGGTGGAGCACTGGATGTACTATGAAGTCATGTTCAGGGGCCTCGAGCTGGAGAGGCCGGAGTACGGCTCGACTCTCGCGGCGTCTCCACATTCGCGTCTTGCGCAGCGGCACGGCCACTAACCCGGCACATGCAACGCTCCTGTCTTTCATTTCCTGGACTTCTTTGACGACATATCTCACGACCTCTGATGTACGACTGGTGGGCTTGTAGCGTGTGTGTGTGTATGTATCCTTGGTCAAACTTGTGTATGAAAGAATCCAGTCGCCGGTCCCCCTGTCTCCTTTCATGCGGGCCTGCAAGGTACCGCGCAAAACGTCTATTTACCACGTTCTGCTTGTGGCGCATACGTCTCCGTTTTTGGCCCCTGCATGGTCCTCGTGACGTCTTTCACACCTTGGTCCACTGTGTCGCAGTTCATAGGACTCACACCGCTACAATTTACGGCAGATCCAGCGCTTGACGCGTCTTTTGCCGCGAATCGACGTCAGCGTGCAGGAGGGCTGTTCGGTTCCATGACGTGGCATTGAGAAAGGGAACGCGGCCCGTGAGCGCGAGAACAGGCGCGGGAGAGTCGTCGCTGCGGCATAACGTACACAGAACTGGCCCACGTCGCGCCGTATCGGATACTGAGGGCTGGTCTGCCTTGGCCCTTGCCTCGCATGAAGGAGAAAGGCGCGTACGGTAAAGAGGGGTTGAGCAAGCACGCGCAGGATTGTCGGAGGTAACATTCGACTTGACACCCAGGGATTGGGAGATTCGCACTGCAAGTGTCTGGATAGACAGCTCCCAGGAGGATACGATGCAGTGCCACACAAAGAAAGAGGGAACCGTACCTGAGGAGCCCATAGATCCGTGGTGATGGCGCAAACGAGGGTGCGATTCCATGCATATGGGTGCACTCAGGCTCCCGAAGATGGATGGTCCGGATGGACGTGCAGGGATGGAATCCTCGTGCCGGGAATACTTCACTCCCGCTTGACAGATGAACGCGCAATGAGTGAATAGGACCAACTCGTCCCATGCGTCGAGGGGGTTCTCCCTGAGATGAAGAAGCAAAGGCTTCTTTAGGGCACACCGTGTTGTAGGCGATTGCGCGTGTGCATATAAATTGAGGTCCTCGAAGTGGCATGATATGTTCAGAACGCCTGCGTGCGATTCCTCTTTCGTCGCCTCCATGCACGTCGTCAGTCCCGCGCACCGTCAAGCGTGTATCTCGCCTCGTCCACGACTTCCAACTCACTATCTGTCACCGATCTTACGGCTCTCATCCCGGTGTGTCGATCATCGCGTGCTTTGTTCCCAGAGTCAACTAAATGGCCGTCTCTCGAAGTGCGTGTATTCCTCGCACGGAGGGAGAGCCCGCTCCCAGCCTCATGCTGGAGACGCAGGCCCACGGGGGATGAGCCAACACCCGTGCGTACCCCTTTTCCTGCGCGTTTAGTATGGCCGACGTTTGACGCGCTTGATCGCAGCCACGGCGGTCGATGAGAACACCCGCCGCATGAGCGCATCGGCACAGCGCTCATGTGCTCGTTTACAGGCGGAGGAGCACATTGACCCGCTCGGCACTTCCATCGATACAGGACAGTCTCTCAAAATCTTCAGATTAGTTTCAATACTTTATGATCATCTGATAACCCTGAGTCTGTACCGTTTTTGTCTTTATGTCATTGTTTTCTATGTTGCTTCTCAATTTATTCCCTACAATGCTACTCAATTGTCCATACAAACACGGTGCTACTGAGATCTTGAGCATCACCGGAAGTCCGTACTGCAAACAAGACCCTGATTGACCGCACCATAAAGCATTGGCATCATGCTTACAAGATGCACATGTGCGACAAAGCGTAGGACTGTGACTAAGGCTTCAGACAATAGCATGCTAGAGCCTGTTCATCGGGTTCTTGCGTCGGCGAACGAGTAAAGAGATTGCCCCGGAGGTCTGGCACAAGGACTCGAGGGCTCGACGCATGACAGGGTCTATTTAAGGTCCCTTGAACCCTGTATATTGCACGCGTCGCCGCGGAGGCGCCAGAGGTGAGCGGCGGGGTAGCGTCATTGAATTCATGACGATCTCGATGAGCTGGGAAGATGGGGAAAGGCGCGGGAGGGAACTCCCACGCACCCTGGCCCCGTTCGTCACCTTCTACGACTTGCAACTCACCCATCTGCAGCTCTACGAAGATTGAGGCAGTGAGAGCTGTAGCGTCGTGAGTTGGAATTCGTGGACGGGTACGCCGCGGCACAACGGAGTCCACCTATGACCTCCTCAACCGCCACCGCTGTGAAATGATGCGCCCATAACCTCGATATTCACTAGAGAAAGCTACAATGTACAGTGTGCAACGTTCAACCGGACGGGTAGCCACCTCGCTCATTGTAGTTGCGAGGATCGCGGTATACGCATCCTAGAGGTGGCAGACGCGGTCTCAGGGGAGTGGACAGAGGCAAAGCTTTGTACGCGGCCGGCCGGCCGCCGAGTCGCGTCACACAACGCTCACGCGCACACTCCTGGTATGCGCAGCTCCGCTCTACTTGCACTGCCAGGGAGTTACAACTATCGGACGCGCCAACTGAAGTGGAAATTGAGGCCGCCCTGTCCAACTTATCAGACCGTGTACGCCAGTATGTGGCTAGGGCGATCAACTCATCCGCCAAACTCGACCTCTTGCGAGCGCGTCGGGACTTCTCTACCGGTCGCCCGCGCCCGGTCCCGGTAATGCAGTTTCGCCCATACCTGCGCATCGCTTCTACGGAACTTCGTCATGCGGTGACACGTTTACTGCTGTCGGAACACTCGCTGTCAGTGGAACGCTTACGCTGGCGGGACGGCCGCCCGTACGACATTCCTCGAGAGGCTCGCCTATGCCGCTTCTGCAGAACAGCAGTCGAAGAACCACTACACTGTCTCTTTCACTGCCGTTCCTCTCAGGACCTATGTACAGCTCGAAAAGCGTTTTGGAGCTCACTGACTCGTAAATTGCCCTCGCATTGGTCTCTACCCGATCTTCGCAATCTCGATGTTGAGGACCTCTTCCACCTGCTCCTCTCGGTTCCAACAACAGCCGATATACTTGCTGCACTCTGTGCTCGAGTAATGAACATCTACGAAACACATCCGCGCTTCATTCCGTCGCTTGACGACATCGCTGACCTCAGTGAGGACTCTTAACCGCATCGGCGCGGTGCACATGTATCTCCGGGATGGCGTAGTGAGTCTCCCCCCATCCTCCCTCCCAGGCGCTCTGTTCGTGGAGCCCTAACTGCAGATCGACGCATGGACAGTGGGGAGTGATGTTTCGCGGTGGGGGACCACCGCGGGACACCTGGGTTTTTTACATTTTTTTCCCCAGGTTTTACCCACTGTCCTGCCTTAAATGGCCAGTGCACTCGGTTTACAGTTATTGTGCTTGATGGAAGGGTTCGTGGGAGTGTGGCATGGGATGTACGAGCGCGCAGAACCGGATGAACATTAGGGTGGGAGGGTTGGTATACCGCTATCAGGGGAGAAAGTCTGCTGGTGGCGAAGCGCGGAGTATCTTTGTAGGTCCATAACCCGTGTATCTACCTACCTACCTACCTACCACATCTTCTACAATCGTGCAGTCGTTTACGTATGAAGCAAACGTATGGGGACTGACTAGATGCACCACAAATGAATTTGAACGAAGTGTACTTCATTTCCTCGACATGACTTGCTATACTACAACGACGCTCGACGATGGCGCACCGTAAAGACGAAGACGACAGGATGGAAAGCAGGCGACGTAAGGATGGTGGTAGTGGGTGAGTAACGAGACATAGATCTGAGAACGGGAGTGGGAGTGGGGGTGTATGTGTCGCAGGAAATATCGGAAAGTGAGCGCGAGACGTGATTACGATGAGGGGCTATACGTGACGGGGCGGACGAAACGTAGATTGTACAGTAACGGTGATGTGAGTAACGGATTGCGAGGGAGGGACGGTCTATGCGAGAGCGGCGTGCGAGTCCGAGAAAGCGACAAATCAAGCAAGCAGGATAAGCGGGTGCTCTGGATTTACGAGCGAGTTGGCGGCGTATTTCTGCGCGCACCCAGCCTTAGTCCAGCGAATACACCAGCAAGAGCTGTGTCGTTGTCGCCACTCGCATCCTTCTTGGGCTCCTGCTGCCTCTGCAGGCTCAAGGCGCGCATGGACTCCTCCAGTGCTGCCGCGGGATCCACGACGCTCTGCTCCTTCTTGACAGAAGCAGCAAGAGCCGGCTTCTCGTCGTCGACGTCGACCACGCGCACCACGGCCTTGCCCTCGAGTACGCGACGGACCTTGTCCGCGTCCCAGTCCGCCTTCTTGCTCGACGACGCGGGAGACGGACCAGAGAACGCATCCCAGAACGCGCCGGTCATACGCTTGAGAAGAGTCTCCGACGCGACGGCGGCGAGCATCGCCGGGTCCGGTTGGCTCGCGGGCTTGGAA
This sequence comes from Exidia glandulosa HHB12029, assembly GCA_001632375.1. NCBI lineage: Eukaryota > Fungi > Basidiomycota > Agaricomycetes > Auriculariales > Exidiaceae > Exidia > Exidia glandulosa. The sequence goes on from KV425911.1 coordinate 118,458, forward strand.
GCAAGCAACTTCGGGGAAGAGTTGCCCGACTTGCCGCTGAGAATCTCCGCCAAGCTCGGTGGAGGGGACGCTGCGAAACGACGGTTGTGCGCGGCATCCAAGAACAAGGGCTTCGCGTTGGCAGCCAGTCCCTGCGGCAGCGAGTTGTTGCCAAAGTTGTCGAAGTTGTTGGCAGCGTTGAGCGCCGACGGCGTGGACATCTCGCGCGCCATCTTGCCCCAAAGCTGCATGCGGTAACTCTCGAGGTTCTTGAGCGTAAACGGGTTGAGGTCGGTGAAGTGGTCGAAACCACCAGCCGCCTGAGGTGGCTGCGCGATGCTGTTGACGAGGCGGTTCGTGAAGAAACTGGTGTTCAGCGCCGGGTTCATGTTCTCCTGTAGACCGCTCGGGTCTATCATGGGCACGATCGCCTGCTTCTCGGCAAGTTCAGCGCCAATAAGCGACGAGAAGTCCGGCACAAGCGTCGTGTGGACAGGCGTGAACGCGTTGGCGCCACTAGCGCCGCCCCAGAACGCACGGGCCGACGCAGTACGGGGCGAAGAGGACGGGAGGTCCTTCTGGGTGTTGGCGCGAGCCAGAGGGGTGCTCTTGTTGCGTGCACTCGTGCGCTTCGCGGGAGCAGCTGTTGCAGCATCGGTAGCTGCCTTGACAGCGTCAAGCGGGCCCGGAGGCGGAAGGTTAGGAGCGACACGGCCTTCGAGCATAGCCTTCTTCAATGCGTCGACCTCGCGACGCAGCGACTCGTTCTCGAGCTTGGTTGCACCAAGCTCCTCGCGAATAAGGTCAATCATACGGTCGCGGTCGCTGACCTCACCCTCGAGGGTGGTGATGTACTCTGGTGACCAGTCAGCGCTGATGATGAGAACGGTGGAGCCATCAGGGACAAACTTACCCTTGCGACGGACACGGAAGTTGCGGGCGCTGATCTTGTTGCGCAACTGGCGCTTCTCCTTCGAGGTCATTTTCTTGTACTCGTCGACCGTTGGCCGCCAATCGTCGGGGTCGTTCGAGTCCTTGACCGCCTGACCACCGAACTTCTTGATACCGCCAGAGACGGTTCCCTTGCGGGCGTTCTTGCCGCGGCCACCAACCTTGTAGGGCGCAATGAGGTCGTCCATGTCGTCCATATCATCGTCGTCTTCGTCCTCGTCGTCCTCGTCGTCGGCGATAGAGGCGGCTGACGAGACACGCGGCTTGTTGTTGCGCGGGACTGCGGCCGGCGCCGAGGAGCGAGTCTTAGGTTGCGCGGGACCGGCCATGAGCTGCGGGTCGATGGCGAAGAAGTTGCAGTCGTCTGCGAGGACTGGCGAGGCGGACGTGGCGGACGAGCTGCTCGGCTCCGGCGGGCTGAGCGAGTCGCTGAAAAAGCTGAAAGAGCCGGCTTCGGCGGACGAGACGGGGGCGACGGCCATCTTGTCGAGTGACTCGTCGAAATAGAACTTGAAAAGGTCCTGAAGGTCCTGGCCGACCGCGGGCACAGTGTCCACTGCGCCCTGGGGTGGTGTCGGCGGCAGACCCAGGAAAGAGGACTCGGGCGAGTCGTCGCTGGTGGCGCCGCTGGCTGCGGGCACGAGCATGTCGAGGTTGAGGTAGTCGTCAAGGGAGCTGCTCATCGTGGGCGGCGTCGTCAAGAGTGTCGAGGTGCGGTTCAAAGTCAAGAGGCGGGTTCGCTACGGCTATTTCCGGCAAGGGGTTCGAGAAGCTTCCGCTCCTTTGTCACCATTTTTACCTCCGGCCGCACGACGCGCGTCGGCGAGCGGGCGCCGCAGCACGCCTCATCCAGCTCGGACGCCCAATCTGCCCAACTCTGGACCTCTCAGCGACCGCTCTGGACTGCCTCCCGTTGCTGCCTCAGTCCAGGAGCACTTTGCGTGAACCGTGAGCAGGTTGCCACGCCCGCGCAACGCACACTCTCACGTCACGCCGGGAGCGCGCGCCACAAGCGTGCCCACTACCACCGCTGCTCCAACGATGAGATACGGAATCCGCCTCATGTCCGCCTGCCCCTCTGCCCCAACGTCTTGTCAAAGTTCAGCAGGGATCGGATAAGGTTCGAACGGCCTCGAGCTCGATCGGTAGTCCAGGATTGCCGGCGCTAACGAAGCTCGGAAAAGCCGCGGAAATCTCGACAAAACTGGCACCAGAGGAGAGGGGATATTAACGCCCGCTATTGAGTTGAGTCGGTTATAAGCTGCTCCTCAACGACGCGCGTCTCTACACGTCAGCTAACGCTCTTCGCCTATTGAGCGAATGACGGGCTTCATGCATCTGAACGCGTGTATCGCGATCGATACACCACTGTACTAAGCGCTCGCGTTGTGCCTAGATATGCGCGCATAAGGTCTGTATGTTTTAAAATTGTACAATAAAGTGTGTCCTGCAGCACAAATAGTTGGTCAGCTCACATGTGAGAGTACTACTGTACCCCCTAAACTTGATGGTCGGACGTTGAACGTTCGAAGAAATTCTATACGCATATGTGCGTGCATCGGCGACCCCGTTCAGATTACCCAGAACACGGTAAAGACATGCCCGAAACTGTCCACGTTCGCTGTAGATTGCGCGTCGTACAGTAGACTTTTTACGAGACATCACGACGCCGTGCGCTCCGCACGCGCCTTGAGCGCCTTGCCCATCTCCACCTGCGCGACCTTCAACCTCGCACCCATCAACAGTCCAACGAGACGGGCGAACGCGCCGCCCACGATATGGCGCATCTCAAGGACCGTCTTCTCCGGGTCCGTCTGGCTCTGCGACACCGCGAAGGCGCGCTCCGCGCGAAACATCGGCCCCGTCGAGTGCGAGCGATACGACCATCTGTGGTGTGCATCGTCGACAGCGCTGACGAGCTCGACGACTCCGGTCGGCTGGACGGACGGATCGAGCGAAGGCGTTCCCATTAATCCGACTTTGATGGAGGCACCCACTTCGAGAAACTGTTGTGCTGGAGGCAGCGGGGTTTTGTTCGCGTCGATGATTTGGATGAACCGCCTGTACACCAGATAATAAGCACTCTCGATAGCACATGTGAGGTGGAGGCAAAGACGAACAGGCTCGGATTCCTGTGCATGAAGTTAGCGGCTGACTGAGTTGGTTCAACGAAGTGTACACGTACCATTCCTCATACTTTTGAATATCGATCAATATCTTCCATACCGCCTCGACTGGGGCGGATATAACCACTGCACTAGCAACAGTGAGAGCTCCTTTGACAGCAGGCGCGGGTAAATTCGTCTGAGCAGACATCTGTTCGTTGAGGTAATCGTTGCGCGGTAGGTAAAGCAGAGCGCAGACGAGGACGCAGAGAGCGGAGACGACTTGCAAGAGCATGCACAGCCGAGACAAGGACAAGCCACCTTATAAGTTTTGGAAGAGTGTTCTTTCGTACTTCGGATGACGGGTGAATGTTCGCCGACGACGCGTCCTAGTCCGACGCCGAGCGAAGTAAAGTAATTTTTGCTGACCTAAGCATACATAATAGTGTGCTGGTCAACATAGTACATAACCCAAAAGGGCAATGTTCTGATACGAACGTGTCGAAGCGCAAAGCTAGGGAGAAGACAACGCTTACAGGTTGGCACTGTAAGACCCAGATCCTTGTCACCTCTCCTGCGCTGCAGCTGGGAGATATGTACGGCGATCCTTCCGACATGTGGTCGAGCGATAATGGAAAAGGAGCGATGGCAAGAACGAGGGACAGAGCGGTAGAAGGAAGCTGACACGGTGCCTCTTGGTCGTCGTGATGCGTTCAATGTTGGCGCGGCCAAAAATAGCGTGCCAGCACGCACGCACCGTACCAATGGACAAGGTGAAAGACGTGCGCGGCCATGAATGGTGTCAGACGGGATGTCGTAAGCGGCTCTAAGCTAGGGATAGCGACCTTCAGTCCGAGGCGGCGAGAGCAAACTCCCAGGTTCGTTCGCCGCCAGCTATCTTCTGTCCACCAGTAACGATACCATCGACGTGGCCCTTGGTCATTCGATGCTTGTACCCCAACGCGGCCCACTCTGTGCGTGCAAAGGCAAAGGAGCGCACGAGTGCGTAGCGGGGCGCGTCCGAGTCCGGGGGACGTTTAGCCAGCTTTGGAAGGTCCCTGAACCAGAGTTGAGAGTTGAGGTATGCGCCCCAAAAAGCAAAACGTACCAAAGGCTGTATGGCGCGGCGTCGCGAAGCGTTACAAGCAATGTTCCACGCGTTTTCGCCGTCTTCTCGTCGTCCCACATCTCCACATCCTCATCGTCGTCTTCCTCTTCATTTCTGGGTCTGCGGTCTTTCCGCGATGGACCCTGTTTCGGAAGAGGACCAAGCTCGAGAAACGGTGGAACGGCGGCCAGGAACGCCAGCAGCGTCCTCTGGTTTTCGAGTACGTTGCGATCCTGGTCCGCAATGCCCTTGCCAACATGAGGGAAGTTCCACACTATCTTGTCGAAGATACGCCCTCGAAGGGCCTTGCACGCGCCGAGTTTGGTCGCGTCTACGCCGCAGAGCACCGTCACGCCGCGCTGCCGCAACTTTGCGAGATTTCCCGGCGCGGTCCCTGGGTATTTGTCTGTAAGCGCGTCTTCGGGATCGAGTGTGGTCGCGACGACATTCTCTGGCACGACGGCGAGCTCGGGGTGCGAGACGAGCGCGAGCGCAAACGAGAAATCGCCCTCGCCGATGAGCAGTACGCGGTCTGTCGCGCGGAAAGGTATCGTCCCAGCCTGGGCACGCTTCTTCTGCTTCCCAGCGTTTGCGCGCGCCGCGCGACGCGCCTTGGACGACCCGGCGGCCGCGATCGCGGCCTGCTGAGCCTGTTGCGCTGACCGTTCTCGTTCGCGCGCCTTGTGCTGCAACCGGGTCGTCTGCGAGCTGAGCGCGGCGGCGAGACCTTTTCTTCCCATTGAGTTCGCTGGTAGAGTAGTAACTTACTGCGCGCGCGGCGTAAATAGCTGTAAATATCTCTCTGCCACCTGCCACGTCGCCGCCGACACCATGGTGTGCCCAGCGACAACCGTCTTAGCCATTGCGCTAACGCCCCCATGCCAGCCGACTGAATTCGAGATGCGCCGCAAGAACGAGGCTTTTGCTGCTAGGGCACGCGACGGCAAACCAACGCAAAACAAGACCCGCGCCGAACGCGCACAGAAGCGGTCTCCAGTAGGCCTCGGCCTTCTTGCGATTCTGGGCTTTGTCGTTGTCGGTGGAAGTCAGTGGTTTGGCTGGACGCGCCCAGTCCACGTTGCTGACGGTTGCGCCAGCCTTATTCGAGCTTGTCCGCATCATATTCCTTCGTTGAGCGCACGCGCCCAGTCCAGGACTCACAAAAGCGCCCACGATGTCGCGCTGCTCTGGTCTCACTATCTATCTCTGTATCCCTGCACCTCGATGGCATTCTCACTCGTTCCGGCTCTGGACTTGCGACCCATCTACCGAACTGAACTTCGCGGACGCATTCTCACCCCTGCAAGTACGCAGGAGCTTCTTTCCAGAGCTCTGGTGTGATGTTCTGGCCTGCAGTCTGGATCTGCCTCCTTCGTGCCGGTTGAGGAGAAGTTCGTTAGCTGTACCCACCACGTGCACACGCTCAGTGGCAAGTCAACGTGGGTAATTGTTTGGCGGGAAATTTCGGACAGGACATGAGGGTGTTCAGAACGTCGATGAAGCTTCAAGTAGAGGTGGTCGAGCACTACCACATACCAACAGCACTTCCGCGCACACCTAGGCGACGATGATTAGACTGACGACGGCAGACCGTGGTGCAAGACTTACTCATATCGTTGTCGTACTGTAGGACGGGGCTGCTATAACCGAGCTGCACGGGGGGCGAATGGACAGTCCCGCATCGCGGTCTTTCTCCGTAACACGGCCGACAGGCTAAGAGTTGAACATCGACATGAGCAACGACCTAGTGGCATACGAGGTAGAGGGAGAGCTCACTCTATGACTTTGGATGACGATAAAGGCGAAGACGAGTCAGACCCCCAAGTGAGAGCCGTTTCGCAGTGTTTCCTTTTATCCTCCTGCGCCAGAGCCTGACCTCACCCCCAAAACACACCTGCACTTCCTTGAGGTATCACAGTGCGTGCCCCTATGTGGGTGGAGAGCCCGCCGATAGGGTTGACCGCGGAGGCGAACAGAACTTCACTTCGAGAAGAAGCACCAGCAATTGCAATCGAGCGCATTAAAGGCGCACCAACGTTAGATAGTATTGGACCAGCGGGACAGCGGCGCCCACATGCAGACATAAATATGCATTGAGCTGCCGGCTGACGAGGAGAAAGATGGACAAGTGTATGCATATCCGGGCCGCTTCGTGACACCACAACGAAGGCGCCGCGCGCACAGTCAAGAAGACATCGGACAGGTACCCACTGCGTACCCAACACCGGGTGAAGGGGAAAGACGTGCCCAGTAGCTCGATGAAGAGGTAGGCAACTGAATTGGTGGCGTTAGACTACGGGCTGACATGGTAGATAAGTTATTTGCCAACTTCGGGACGGGACGAGTTTAGCTACTCTAACGTTGTATAGTGTCATACGCGAGGCTTGAGAACGGACGCGGCATGTAAAATATCCAGAAATCTCAGATGGGCGCGATATGCCATACGATCCGCTGAGGGAGGAGGCTGACGATCAGCGTCTGCCGTTCACGTCGTTGTATATGTGGCGTTGCACCAGTACAGATAGCACATGCTCGATCGTTGGGGTATGTGCCGACAATGTCGCGACTTCGACATCATCGTCATTATGAACTTTTGGGGGACACCACGCCGCGCGGAGCGTTCTGAACTTCCGCGAAGCGAAAAGCGTGGATGACGGAGAGGTCATCTGGCATAGCGATGCGCTCACCGTTCTCCTGAAAATCGCGATGGGACAGGATAAGACATTTTGGTATTCGGTGCCGTCCGGACGAGCCTCGCATTCTCGAGCAATATTTCCGAATGCACTATTCCTCGCACATTTCTCGCATTCTTGGCACGTATCAGGCCTGCGATGGGCGTGATGTGGATGTGCGTGTCCGCGAGATGTCCGGAGAACTCAATGTGTGCGAAAATGCGACGTCACTTTTGCCACAGTGTTCTAGAACTTACTGGTTCCGAGGGGCTGTTTGCAGGTGGCACCTGTGGCTCTCTGTACTTGGCGCTCAGCATTTAAAGGGTCCACCTGGCGATGAATATGCACCATCCAGCGACTCCTGGCCCACCAAGCCGTCCTCTCTACTCGTCTAGCTTAGCCTCTCATACTGGCATGGTGTTCCGCACTTACTCGTGCGTGTTTGATCTTTCTTATGGGAGTAAATCCCAACCACTACAGTGATTAACCCGACGCTTAACATTGCTATTCCACTGGTTACACTGCAACGCTCGATCTATGGCTACCTCGCTGCTTCTCCTCCTGTCCTCGATTTCATCTTCGCGTATGGTGCTCCCGTCTTATACTACAGTCCCCGACAATTTGCCTACCCTATCGTCCCTACTACTTCTCATCCACACGATCCGCGTGCTATCCATGGTGCCGAAGCGAACTGCAGTGTGATTCACACAGCGGTTCGGTTCAGCCCCACGAAAGGCACGCTGACCGCACTCGTCGATACGGACCAACCTCCGTCGCGCAGTTTTGTTGAGATGGGCATCATGGGCGACAATCCCTACGTATGCAGTGCGTTTGTCGTGGTCCACAAGTCGTACGCACCTCGATCGATCCGTCGACGTCGTCGTCGTCGCGTACCCTCAGACGTCGTCGCAGCGCAATCAAGCGTAGAGTAGCAGCATTCGAAGTACTACTGAACTGTGCCCTCTGTCGTTTCGAACTAGCTGTCGCAGTCTGGTAGTCTCTTTTTATCCTTCTCTCGTGTGGGCGCTCGGAATTCTGCTTTACACATGCCGGACATGGCTGAGACAGGACTGTCTCCCTCCCTGTAGCGCCAATAGGCGTGTTCTGGAAGGTTCTTTGCTGCTCCGTTGGGTTCAATTCTTCCTCCTCCGTCCCGGGAACTGGCCTGCAGATCATTGACAGCACCTCGATGAATGTGCAGTCCAAACACTGAACCCGCTCCTCTCCGAGAGCTGACAAGAGGCCATGTGCTACACGCTCTAAAGCGCACATGACTAACCAGGACGCTGGCATTGTGGCGCGCCGAGGTTGTGTTTGCCCACAGTCCGCCGAAGAGTGCTTCTTCTCGCGTCCTTGCGATGGCCAGGTCGTGTGTCTACAGACAGAGACGCCTTGCCTCCACCATCACTTGGTGCATACGTCACTGTATACCAGGCGGGCGGCAGGGTATGCCCATAGCCGCACACTCGACCAGGGTGTCCGCACTGGTCCGCACCGCTGCCGCCATATCGGACCTCCATGCCTGCGGCAGGGGTTATGTAACGTTCTGCTACAGAAACCACCAGCAGACATGAGCGTACACAGAGGTGCTCCGTGGACCTTCTTTGTTCTGTTGGGAACGTACTGGAATCTGCCCGGAATTCTCCACTGTCTGAGATATGGCAGGCTGTCGTCTATCCTTCTCCAGCTTTCGCCAAGACCCTCGCCAGATCCCCACCCATCCATCCTCCTTCCACCGAGTTGCTAAAGTTGCATCAGCGAGAGCGGTCGTTTGAAGCATCTATCCTCCCCCCTTTCGGAGCTCCGGTGGTTCATCAGTTCTCCAGGGCACTGGCGCGGTGGAGCGGATCTTGTTCAACACTCGGATGCGCCGAGCAGACAGACACCTTCCATTGCATTGACATGGACATCGGCCGTGCGCGTCCGCAGTGTTCCATGGCCAGGCGATGCAGATATCAGCACGGGGTGGTTACTAAATATTGCTCCGCGTCTGCCAGGCTGGTCTCGTGCCCAAAACGGACGTGGGTGCAGTTAGACACTCCGGCACTTGGTCGACAAGCAAGGAATTCTGACGCGCAGAAGCGGCTGCATGGCCGTAGCGAGTGCAATATGAGCCCGAGGAAGGGTTGCTGTGGGTAATACCGCCACGTTCGCGCGCGGCAGCCCGTAAATGAGGATATTCTCCGACGCTAGAGAGAAAACTCATGATCGCTACATGGGACTATTTACAGTGCTAAATCGGTGCTGTACAAGGGGTTCTACTCGCTCATTGGCTCTTCGTCGTCCTCAACACTCTCCTCCATGTCCTCGTCATCTTCATCACCACTCTCCTCCTTCAGGGCCTCCCTCCCGCCCTTGCTTCTGACGCCTGGCCGGCGATCGTCCTCCTCCAGATCGTCCTCGTGAACGCGGACCTCCTCGCCAGCCCACACATACTGGCTCGGTGCCCATACCTGGAGCACGTTGTCCTCCGCGACGCTCGCCAGCGTCCAACGCTCGCCCTCGCCAGGGGCCCAGCAGAAGTCGCTCGGACTCGTCGTGTGCCCGCCGTGGATGAACACCAGCTCCGGCGGTCCATCCTCCGCATCCTCGGGCGACTGCTCGAGCCCGATGCGCGCGAGGTCCCAAATGTGCACACGCCGGTCGGACGACGAAGACGCAAACATGGTGGGGTTGTGCGGCGACCAAGCAACGTTGAGCACCTCGTCCGCGTGCTGCTCGAAGCTATGCAAACGGTCGCTGGGGCGCAGCGAGCGCAGGTCCCACAGCCCGACTGTCTGTGCAAAGATTGGAGACTATCGAGCGCCGAGGCAGTAGCGTACCTTGTCATGAGAGCCGGTAAGGATGAGATGTTCACTCGCGGGGCTGAACGCAACGGTCAAAATCCCCTGCAGGTGTGCCTCGACTTGCAGAGCGGGCTTGCTCCGATCTCCTTCGCGCGTATCCCAACTGCATTGGTGTCAGAGGGAGTAAGATAGTCCGTAGCACAGCGTACATCATGAGCTGCTTGTCGTCTCCACCTGAAGCGAGCATGTAATCTCGTGTTGAATGCCATGACACGTCCTACAGCAAAGTCAGAGTGTTTGTCAAATCAGGAAGATGGTACGCACTCCAACAGCGGATGTATGTGCTGTGAAGATGCCTGCCGGGTCAACGCTGGTCTTGCCCTTGACATAGGTATTGATGTCCCTGCGAAGTGTCGGAAACAGACAGACAATATGAGTGTGGCGTACCAGTAGCACATGGTGGACGCGTCGCTTGTGCTTGCGACCAGGCCAGCCTTGGCGGGACTCCATGCAAGGCCAAAACCATCCCCTTTCTGGCCGACGAGCCGCATCTGAGGGCGACACACGCCGTCGGCTTCCGGTTCGCTACTGTGTTTTGTGCGGTCAAAGACTAGGACCTCGCCCGAGGTTGTCTATAACGGGGTCAGCCTCGATACGGCTGCTCAGATGCGCGTTGACGAGCCCTTGTTGCTATGAGGTCCGGGTTTTGAGGCATGTAACGCGCGCGGTTGACCTCGTCATCGTGGTTGATACGTTGTGTGACTTGCACGCGCGCCGGGTTGGGTGCCGAGTGGCCACCGAGCTCTGCATGGGCGGGTGAGTTCTGTTCGCGTTAGCTGCAGTTAACTGCGCACCTCCACGCTCGTCGTCGTAACTGGCCCTCTCTAGCGCGCCTGGTCCGTCGGGGAGCTCGCGCTTGGGGAGATGGACGGTGACAATTTGGACATATTCTTGAGATTGGCCGCTCGTGTGTGTGCCGGTGAGCAGCCTGTGGGTCGTATATGGCTTCGAGCTGTCGCTGGCGGCCTCGGTGTCGGGGAACCACTGGACGGTGAGCGAGGGCCAGTCGGAGGCGTGGGTGACGACGACGTCATATAGGAACGGCGCGTTCTTCTTCCATATTTTGTACTCTTCGTTGATGATTTTGTTGTTCTCTTCCGCCAATGCTTGCTCCTCGTCCATCTTGGCGGCTACGAGCGGAGGCAGAGTCGTGTAGCGGAGATCCAATCTCCTTTGTCCGAGTCGGCTCCGAGTCCGGCGTTTGAGAATCGTCTTGGCCCTGAATATCGCCACCCTATGCCTCTCATCCTTGAATTCTTTCCACAACAGTCGCTGTACACTCTACTTTAACCTGTTATGCGCTCCTTGTATCCGCTCTCATGTCTATGCCTCCTCTTGCCCTATGCTCTGGCCGTCTCTGGGCTCAGCCTACCATGGAAGCGAGACGCAGGATTCTATAGTCCTCGTGCACTCGTCATCACTCACTTCGGCGGCATCGGCAACTATTACGCTCAGGCACACGTTCTATCCTCCAATTACTCGATCACGCCCATCGCTGGGACCATCGCCGGTGCCTGCAAGCTCGATGCCCCGACGGCAGGTTGATAAACACACAAGGCAGCTGCGACAGCGGAGGACAGTTCATATTCACTGAGGACGGCATGCTTTCTGTCACGATGGCTTCTCCATGCGACGAAGTGCAAGGGTGAGTTCGACTCCGTTTTACCACCGAGCAAGGAGTTCCGATCACTACTCTAACAGCTCCTCGCAGAGATACTTCTAATGTTACTTTCAAAGGCAGTGTTCCTTTCAACTGCATGGGACTAAGTCCAGGCGGAGCGCTGCGTCATCAGAGTGGAGACGCAGGATTGCGGTCGGAATAATTATTTTATTGCTGTTAACCTCACACAGGAGGGTCTGTGTTCCCAAGCGCGCATCAAGTACTACAGAGCAACTCGCGAACCACGTTCTGCAATGAACGTCTGCACCCGCATGATCATCTGAATTTCCCGTACTTTGAAGTAGCTATCATCGGGTCGGCTTGCTGTAACACTGTCGATCAGAAGCTGACTGACAGCGTAGATGCACCGCGCCGAGTCGCGCATCGTGGGCAAGCGGCCCGGGGATTAGGCAGTAGAGAGAGTCGAGCATTGCGGCCGCGCATCGTCATTCATGATATGGTCAAGAAGAAACGGCATCGTAAGCTCGGACGTTGGCTCGTACGAAGTCGTAGATTGTCATGCAGATGGGGCGTTTGATAGTGTACAGCGCGTGCTTGCTTCGTGTTTCGGCGTTCTATGTACTCCATCCACGACGGACTTGCGCCCCGTTAAAAACAGGAAATAAAAATTGCGCAGGAAGGAGTCCGGGTTGAAGCCTTCAAGGGCCATTGGGGAGCCGCTGTTCGACGTCGGCCTCGAGTTTGACGAGGGCAACAACGTGAGGGTGGTTCCAGAGCGCCTCCGCATCTTGAGGATCCATAGGCAGAACAGGGGTACGGGGAACACCTCCGTAGCCGTACATCTTCTCCAGAAGGAACTTCGTGCCAGCGAGCCCAGTGACGGCAACTGTGCGGTCTGCGTTGGCGAGCACGCCCTGCATGACCTGCGCCTCTGCAAGAAGTGTCGCGCCTTTGACGGGGTCTTGCAGCGCCTTGACGCCGAGCTCGTATGTGCGCGCAATGGCGTTCTGCAGGTAATTTAATCATGAGTACTCCTGTTCGTCGTCTGGTTCACATCACACAAATAACGAGTAAACGCACGGGAGCAAGGTTTGAGAGGCCAGTGATGGCGCCATGGCCACGAGCGGCGATGCTCGGGACGAGGAAGTCGGCGTACCCACCCATGACGAGGAATGGTGGTTCGTCCGGGAGAAGCTCTGCCTTGCGTGGGTACACATTCGCAAAGCCCGGGGCTGCGACCGCCGCGGCGACGCGCGTGAGCTTGCCGACGTTTCCACAGGTGAGTTTAACGCCACAGATGTTGGGATGTTGCGCGAGCTCAGCGATCACGTCCGACTCAATGTCGAGGCCGCCAGTCGCGCCAGGGTCTGTAATGCGCAGCACGTGAGCGAAGACGCGGTAAAGATAATAGGTGTCGCTGGGACGACCCGCGAAGCGCATGGAGGCGGCCTTCTGCACTTCGCCGGGCTGCCAGAGAGCCGTCGTAGCATGCGACGCGTTGCGGAGCACTTTAAATGACAAACGTGATACGCACAGTTGTATACCATGACGGGTATTGGGCTGGCGTCGGCCACGTCGATGAAGAGCTTCTTCTGCGCCTTCTTGCTCGACGCAATGGAGCCCACGAAGTAACCCGAGCTGATGACGATAGCGGCATCTGCACCCTATGTCGCACGAATAGTTGGTTTAGTTCCTGTAAGTCTCGCTGCGGACGATTGAGCATACCGCGGCAGCCGCTGCCCGTGTGAGCTCGATGGTGACGCGTGTGCCGGCGAGACCGGTGCCCGCAATGATGGGCACCTCGGGAAGCCCAGCGTCGTCCAGGGCCTTGCGGGCCGTGGTGATGAGCGTGCAGCGCTCCTCCGTGTTGAGATGGTGCGCCTCGCCCATGCTGCCCGTGATCACAAGGCCGACGCCGGCGCTGGCGACCTTCACAACGTGTTTCGTAAAGGTTTCAAGATCTGGAACATCGCTATAAGCCCTCTGCGTACATCAGGACCTGGTCAGTGCGCACCAAGGTCCTCGGACGGGGTGAAGAAGGTGGGGATAGGCGCGTAGATGCCGGCCTTGAGAGCACGGCGCGCAGCAGGCTGTCCGTTCGAGGTCATTGCGGGCGGCGACGAGAATCCTGGGTGATTGCACTGGCACAAGGGCAAGGAGCGAGCGGCGCGTGGCCCATCTAAAGCAGAACCGGAGCGCGATGAACACGGTGAGCGGTCCGATACCCCGCATTTCCCCATACCTCGGCCCGCGCCACTCCGGTCAACAAAAGTCCCTGCCGCGTCTGCGACTCTATAGTCTCTGGCAGGTCGCACGCCCGTCTTATGTACAGACGGGCTTCTGACATTTGCTTGTGAAGTCCGATACGAACCTGGTTATCAGTCCCAGCTTGCTGCATATTTAGAAACAGGAATAGGCACGTGAGCGACAATTCTCCGCGGAATCGCAGCCGCTCCGCACTTGTTGCAACAATCTCAGGCTGGCATACAGTTCAGACGCGGCACATTCAGTGATGGTACTTGGCAGCGATCGGCCGAACATGCTCCCAGGCAGCATCAAGCGCCTTCACGACTTCCTCAGGCAATGGTCCCTTCTCAAAGTCGATGAGATTCTGAGATATGGTCAGATCTCATACACCTTGGAACGACAACGTACGACCTACTTGTTCGATGTGCTTGGTGGAGCTGGCACCAATGAGCACCGCGTCGTTGTACTTGCGCTTCAGGAGCGAGTGGTGTGACATCCAGCGAAGAGCTACCTCCGCCATGGTCAAGTTATGCTTCTCAGCGACGGGACGGATAATCTCCATCGCTTCGAAATCTACGAAGTGAACGGATACTCATGAGACGAGCAATACCTCAGGCGGCTAAGGGACGTACACTTGTCATTCCAGTAACGTGCGCGGTAGCTCTTGCCTTGCCATTTGTTAGGATCGAAGCGCGAGCCCGCCTCAACCTCGCCGTCTTTCTTGAACGCGCCAGTAAAGAATCCGCCACCGAGAGGGTTGAACGCATAGAACGCGATGTTGTAGTGCCTCAGACAAGGGAAGAGCTCAGGCTCGGCGTTGCGATGGACAGCGTTGTAGACTCCCTGCGAGATCGTGAGCACGTCAACTAAGAGGTAAGGCAACACATGCCTGGTAAGCGTAAGGCTTAACGTATCCATTCGCGATGCAGATCTCCATAATCTTGGCCACCTCCCAGCTGAGCCACGGTGAGTGTCCGGTAGGGGCTATTTCGCGCTGGACTTCCTACCTCATGTAGTTACTGATTCCGAACCGTTCGAAAAGTCCTTCCTTGTACAAATCGTTCACAGCTTTCATCGTAACCTCGTACGGGGTCGACCGGTCCGCTGGAGCCGAGTTAACGTGAGCCTGAGAGCGCTACAAGCAAGGCAAAGGGGATTTACGTCCATGAAGGTACCACATGTCGATCTTGGTCGCTCCCAATGCCTTGAGCGAAATGTTGAGGTGCTTTCGCAGGTCCTTGTAACAGTATAAGCCGTAAATATCACAAACATCGATACTAAAGAACAACTTCTGGCGTATGCGTAATCTTGTCTACACCGGGCATCATGTTAGGGTTCGGGTACCTATTGAAAACTTAGAGAGCAGAACACAAAGTGGGAGACTACTCACAGCTTGGTGTCCATTACGAGTCCGCGTTCCTGCCACTTCGCCTTCGCGAGATACTCCTCAGACGTACCACCGCAGTAGACGCGAGCGGTATCGATTTCCTTGTGTCCGTGCGCTTGGAATATGTCTAGGATCTTGTTGACCTTGATCGATAGTTCAGCCGTAACGAACTTGCATGCAATCAGTGAGCGTACCTCCTCAATGTCATGTACGCGAGCCTGCTCCTTGCCCTCGGCGCCAAACGTCATGGCACCTATGAACGGGGTCAACCCTGGAACGGACATCAAGGCACAGGCTATAGCGGCGCACCCATGACGATATTGAGTTCGCTGGTCGGTTGGGCGGGCATATCGTCGTGAATTCGCTTCGCAGGGTGCGGTAGGGGCGTGCAGATACGGCCCGATCGCACGCTGCTTATATACGCTGGCTCGGGTCCTATCTTTGGCACCTATTAGACAATCGTTATTACGGAACGTACTAGAGGAGTAGGAGAAACGTGCTTGCGGCAGCGTCTGAGGAGCGTCAGATCGTCTTGCAAAGTACCTACATGAAGTGGCACTCGCTGACTCATAGAATGTCCAAGTCAGCGCCAGTGACGAGAAAACGCTTGGCCGGCATGAACGGCTTACAAGACCGGACGAACAAGAGTTGTATACCATGACCACTGCTTACGTGTTTGATGCAGAAGAACTCATCTTACTGTGAGAAATGACTTCTGAGTGTGCTGAGCTGCTGTCGCTTGCAGACGAGCCGAGGGTACGGCAGAGGCATGAAGCTCAAGCCTTTGATCAAGTATGTCGTTCGATTGACGAGGAGTATAGACGGTATGGTACATTAATGCGTCTGAAGGGACTCAGCCTTCCAATATATACCTTGCGGAGAAGCACGAACCTTCGGGCATGCTTACTTCTTGGCGCTATCGCCGTAGCTCTTGGTCACGTTCCCGTTGGGCGCAGTGTACTGCGAGTAGCCGCTGCCGCTATTGTAGTACGTGCTGCCGTTCGGGTTTGAGTAATAGTAGCTGCCGTTACTGCGCAAAGGTTCAGTCATCAAGTAAAGCAGCAAGATGTACAGAAGCGCAGAAGCGTACTTGTTAGAATAGTGGTAAGACGAAGAGCCCGAGTTGTTGTCGACACGCGAGCAGTAGTGGTTGCCCTACCATGGGATGTGAGCCACCGTAACGAACCACTGGCAACGAAAGCCTGAGGGCCACACGCACCTGGCTGTTAGTGCCGCTACCAGTGTACGAATAGTCGTTCTTGCCGGACATTGCACTGCGGCTCATCGTCAGCAACGGCTTCACGTCGAGACTGTGGCAAGACGGGGAATTGGACGAGGTCGCAACGTTGTGCGGTAGTGCAGCGGCGCGTACTAGCACAATGACAGGATGAGCAGACGCACCTTAGTGTCGTAGTACTGCCAGAGATTGTAGAAGAGGGAGGAAGAGATGCGTTCGGTTGTCCCCGAAATTGTGGCGGTTTCTTATCCTCCCATCCCTTTCCCACGCTCATTGGTTGCCGTTCGGCCAGTCTTCAAGGCACTGTCTTCAACGCACCCCTACAACTACCAGACTAGAGGGCTAAAACTCGTCGCGCCAGCACATCTTACGTTACGCGTTCCGGATCTCCGTGGAAGAGTGCTGCAGCGAAGCATGGCGTAGAACGAGCTTTGGTCCTCGTATCATGGTCGTCGCATAGCTCGAGACGCGCGTAATCCATGGTGACACTATGTATTTTCCGTATTGTATACTAGTACAGCATATACACCTGTGAAATATGGGAGAGAGATAATGTACGGGACGGGCTGAGCACTTACGATATATCTAATACAAGATAAGACACCGATAGAAGACTGGTTGACACGAGTCTGCACCTCCATGCGCGGGGAATAAACTAGAGTTCGAGAATAGCCATGTCCTCGGTTTTGCCGTCCTTGACACCGCCTCGAATTGGACTGGAGGAGGCGACCATGATGGGAGTGGACACTGCGACTAAGCGTCGCGCCTGCTTCGCCTTGGTCGGGGCGCTCGCAAGGGAACTGGAGCCTGCGGCCATGCTTAGAAGCTGTGCAGCTGCATTCGCCTCAGCACTGGTGTCCGCCCACCCGCTCTCTGTGTCGCCGACCCACGAGCGTGCGAGCCATCGCCCGCCAGCAATTCCGCGGATTTCCCTCCGTGCGACACGCCATCGCCGGACGGGTGTGACATTCCGGTCTACCTGAACATCTTTCGGGACGGTGTTGGCCGTCTTGATGGGCGCGGCGACGGCGAAGGAGCGAGTCGGGAGGGTGTAGGACGGTACAGGCGTTGGATGAGTGACAAGATCGCTTTCCGGAACATAAGGCGAATCTGGCTCGACGGAGAGGTCGCGCGGGTGTTGGGCGGGAGATGACGCATAGGATACTAAACGGGAAGTCAGAGGTCTAGACGTCGAAGTCGTGTGAAGCGTGGACGGACCGTCGTCCGCAAGCTCTTCGACGTCAACTATTGCGCGCTGCGCGTTCCTGCAGGACGGTTACGGTTTCGGTGGCGAGTGGCATGGGAGAAATGCTGACTTTATTGTCGCCGTCTTGCGCATGCCGCCGCGAGCGGTGCCAGCGCTGCCAGCAACGCCGCCCCGTTTAGCAGGCTTTTTCCTGGGCGGTTTCGTCGCGGCCGTCTTCCAATCCTGGCCGGGTCCAACCTCGAAGGTGGCCATCATGGCTTGCTGCTGGTCCAGCTCTGAGGGAATGGCCACAACGACTGGCTGCAGCGCGGACTGCGAGTCGTCCATGTCGTCGTCCACGGCAGCGGAAGTATCTCCAGCGTCGGGATCAGGCGTACGGGCGCCATCATGTCCCGTTTGTTGGCCTGGAGCCAGCTTCACGCGAAACTTGGAGAACGCCCGCGCAGCGTCGCCGGCGCCGGAGTCCTGCCCGGCGCCGGCGCTGTCGTTGAACACGCCGTCGGCACCGTCGCCGTGGACAGCGCCCGCCGGCGGCTCGTAAGCGACCCATGGCGAGCAGCGAAACACATCAGACGACATCCAAACGGGAAATGGTCAAGACGAGTTCGGTAACGCCCGGCGCGACGGATTTTGTCTCTCTCCCGCCATGGCCGCAGAAACTTACACCGTTTTTGTCCCGCCGCCGCCCCC
This sequence comes from Exidia glandulosa HHB12029, assembly GCA_001632375.1. Classification (NCBI taxonomy): domain Eukaryota; kingdom Fungi; phylum Basidiomycota; class Agaricomycetes; order Auriculariales; family Exidiaceae; genus Exidia; species Exidia glandulosa. The sequence goes on from KV425911.1 coordinate 136,508, forward strand.
AGAACGAGCTCCCAGTCCCACAGAATCTCGCTTACGCGACCTCATATATCCCCTGTCCCACTCACCGTGCGTCGCAGCCTCTGTTGCAGTCGAATGTTCTCACTCACGCGTCTTTCTCCAGCCGGCCAGCATGGGGCTTAGCTGGCCTCTGTATGAGCTTTTTTTCGTGCTGGCTACGCGCTTCCTGATTCGACGTCCAGTTGCAATCGCGTCCATGCTGCCTCCACAGCACTTTCGAAACATGCCCAACCTTTTCTGGCGATTAGGCTTCACTTGGGTTTTCGCCGGCTCGGGCTACATGGTATCAACGGGTGATATTCGAAATGGCTCTGGAACAACTACAGGCGCGCACAATGGCCCTCTCTTGGGTCTTCACAGCCGTCTGAACTTGATACTCTGCGTTCTAGGCTGCGCCCTCATCTATCTTTTCTATCATATGCGCTCGTCTTTGCGAGCGCCTCGCAGCGTCCCGTCCGTCATGTTGACTGCTGCCACCACCACCATTGCTGGGATATACGGCAGCGAGTACTTCCGCTTCCGGCGCTTCGACAACGATGAAGCATATAATGTCAAGTTCTAATCTAAAAAACATTCACATCCCATTCGTATTGCGACATATTCGGCACCCTCGCAAGCTGTATGCGTTTTCCTCAGGATCGCAAACTGCTCGACGCGTGTGGTATTCTTCGATCACCTGGTTGAACATGGGTCGACGACTCGAAATGGAAAAAAATGTATAAGTTGGCCAAGTTTTCTTTCGTACAGACGCGGCTTCACTCGTTGGGCGCCTACGCGCCATCCTTGACAGCCTGCCAGCTCGGGCGGCTCACTACGTCGTTCCACCAGCGGGCGACGTTCGGGTACTTCTGCAAGAGGTCCGACTTGGTGGCAGTCTCGAGCATGTCTGGAAGTGAGCCGTGAGCATTCATCTGCTTCGACGCTGCGAATTCAGAACTTACAGCCGTAGGGAAGGTGGAAGAGATCGGCCAGGGTGATCGTGTCGCCGGCGAGGTACTTGGACTTCGACAGCATGCGCTCGTATCCTATAACGCGGGACCGATGAGTACCAAGGCAATGGGTTACCAGGGTTAATCGTTCAAGACCGACCCTGCAGCTTTACATCTAGCTTCTCGGCGTACTCCTTGACCCGCTCCGGGTCCTCGGTCAAGCCACGGTATCTGAGTCCTGGTCAGCGACCGATACTGGCGCAAGCCTGGGAGCTGATGGCACATACCCCTTAAAGATCTTCTCGAAGACGATGCCGCTCGCGAACTGTAAGGGTGGTCTCAGTCCCGGTCCGCTTCCTGGAGCACTCTCGTGACTTACCGGGTCGAAGTCCGCGGCTTCGATGGAGGCGGCGATTTCGAATTTGGTGAGCGCCTTGATGTCGCTCTCGGACGGCAGAAGGCCGCTGTCCTTCCCGTACTTGAGCACAAGGTAGCGAGCGATCGCGCGCGACTCTGTGCGGACTGTAGTCAACATCGGGCGGTCGTGTATGGTTCGAGCACGTACCGAAAATGGTGAAGCCATCGTCCTCGACGACGGGCATCTGACCGAACGGCTGCTTCGAGTTCATGAAGTCATCGCTCTTGAGGACGTCGAAGCCTATGATCTTCAACTCGTACGGAATGTTGAGTTCCTTGCACACAACGGCGACGCGGCGCACGCAGGTCGACCCGCTGACTCCGTAGATGATCACAGTCATCGTTCAAGTGAGAGAGATTGGGTCTAAGGAGAGTGGCTGAGATGGCTGATGTTGGCGTGAAACAGCTCGCGCATGCTCCAACTTATATCTTCGGGACGTTAACGTATAGGCTGCTCTATCAAACGCATTACCGACTGCCGTGGGAGGAACGTCAGCGGGATTGCGTCAATGCATCCGTGCTTGCAAAGCCAAGGGCCCCCGTACGGCACCGGCAGCGAACTGCCTCCTCGGCCGTGTTACGCCGTTCAACTTGACGGTAGCATTGCAGGACACTTCACGGGCACGGACGGCGAACCTGTGTCACTGTGTGTTGGGTCCGGTGCTAGCCGGACTTCCCCTCGACAGGTCGACATGGAATAGCTCCCCGATGATGCGCGGACTCAAATCGAAGGGTATGTATTTTTGTACGGGGCTATATCCTGAAGCCCTTGCTGGACTACTGCCAAAACTTCAGAAAAACTAGCTGACCTCAATCGATATTGTCCAGCATGCGTCGACGAGGAATCGGCGAATCATCATGCACTGCCCACTGCTTGCTATCGCCTCTGATTCACTGCGATAACTGGTGACCCATCTCACATTGCTGGAAGTATACCGCTCCAATTCGAGTGTCACTCGCCGGCGCACCCCTCGGACGCTGCAGATTAGCCAGACTTGCCTTCCGAGTCGCTTGGTATCCTTCATTTCATCTCCGCGTCAACTGTTCTCTGTCAACAATTCCTTGCTGTGGCTGGCAATCCTGATCGAAAGCGGAGCATCACTACGGCCTCGAGTCATCCTCGTGCCCCACGGCGGTCGATGGTCGGCGGTATTTAAGAGACCCGCTCTTAAAGGGTAGTACACGGCCCTGCTGTTACGTCTCGCCAACTTGGACGTTCTCCCTCCGAGTCCCGACGATGGACGACGACTGCTGCGACTGAATAGAAGAACATCACTTTATGTACCAAGATGTTCGGCCGTTTGCTGTCACCAGGCACGCGGTGATAAGGTGTAACAATGCAGAAGTCTTGTGGCGGTACAAAGGAGACTCTACTCTAACGACATCAGGCTGCTATTCAGGCTCTCTTCTCACGACGCAGAAGTTCAAGTTCCTCCCGCCGCCGCCGGTCTGGAGAACGCATTAGAAGACGAGAAGCGATTGCAGACGTATCGTCACCTCTTGTGCAGGTCGAGTTGGAAGTAGAGGGAATGCGCCATACACTTGTAATTTTTGAACGCGCAGCGGTCCGTGTAGCCGTGCGTTCGTCCGTACTCTGGACCGACGTGGAGGAACGTGTATCCGTGTGGTGTTTGCATACCCATGTATTCCATCGTCCCGCATGACCGACCGAAGTTAATCTGGAGCAAGTCAGCCTCCCCGAGGCATAGGGGTATTTCTGGGGCAACGTAAAACGTCATACCGTAGTCGTGAGGCGGACGACGAAGTCATAGCCTTGAGGGACAGTCGCGATCGTCGGTGCCGCGGCGTTGTGAGCGAGCCACTGCAGAAACGACGCGAACTGAGGTTCCCAGTGCGTCTGCACTGGGACGTGGGGTTGAACCGAGCCGCAGCATAAGCCCGCGGCTGGGTTGACTGCTGGAGGGGCGGGAGCCCCAAATGGATGTTGTCCGTGGCCGGAGTACATAGAGAGATTGATTTGGGAGCTAGAGATGTGGTAGCGACTTTGAGGTCCGTGAAGAGGTTCTCCCCTCACGCTCGAGGATTTATAGAGGTCAAAATCGTAACCAAAGGTTGTACGTCTTGTGTGTAGTTGTACCCTTCTGACATCGATGTGAACGGCACTTCATCGAGGAGACAACGGTCAAGCAATATTTTGGGCTTCCGCCACTACTCGAACGCGCGGAAGAAGTACGAGCCATGGATCGCCGCCCGTTGGAGGCCCAAACAAGAAGAGCGCTACCCGCTTCGGGATGCATCCTATTGTCCGACGTTTAACCACGCTTCGACGACTTTGAATGCATCCGCCTCGTTTTAGGATGCCTCGTGACTAATCTGGCTGCATCTTCTGGGGGTGAGTGACTTCAAGCCTCATCTTGCCGGATGCGTGACCTTCTGCGTTCTGAGAGCTCCTATCCGTCGTAAGTAGCGTGGACACATCAACAATCGTCGTGAGATATGCATTCCTCCTGACGCATGGGTTTGGGGCAAGTCGCGTGTTGCCCCGTTCCTTTGGCTCAACCCCTTGCGTACAGCGGCGCAACTGTATTGTATCTAACGTACATCAGTGAACCGCAACAACGACGCGTCACTGCCTTCAGCTGAGAGCGCGTCCTACGGTCTGCAGCAGGCGGGCTTGTGACCCTACTAACCCGTCACAGGATGGTTTTGTATTGCTAGATACAACCCCAACCCCGTCCCCTGTCCTGTCAGTTCTATGCTCCGCATCTCATCTGCGAGCAAGTTGTCCGCGTACGAGCGTTTACCATGCCGCTGGCGGCTGGGTCATGGACATTCGCGTGCGCCCTGTACAGAGCAGGGTCTTTCCCCGATGCAGGGTCCTATGCAGGAGAATCATTCATTCACTACACGAAGCCTTGCAGCTTCTGAGTGACATAGAGGGTTGGAAGCACTAGCGCGTCATTAAGATGCATATGTGGAGGGACGTCTTGAACGATGACGACGCTGAGAAGACCTTGTTTGCCACCGTATGCTCAGTTCCGAACTGATGTGCCGCGGAGTCATTAGCGCCTTCGAGTTCACGCCTTCCATCCCTGCGCAAACCCTCGCCTTGAACGCGGAATCCTTTCGCTCCGAAAGGTTTTTGTACCTATGACACTACATGTCGTGCCTAAGTTTGTCCTGCATCGTACTGTCGCTGTAAGAGGACCCTTTAGTGGCAGCGAGGCCGGGTTGCGCAATGGCGCTGCATTCGGAACTTAAGCTGTCGAGATCGCTGATCTAGCTATTCAGGCAGGTCTGGACCTCAGGGAGCTAGGATGCAGTGAGGCTGGATAGGTTGCCGATCATGCTTCAGCCGCGAAGCTTGGACTCGGGACATGTACATCTGAGAACTTTTTGTCGGAACTGAAGAACGCTGTACGCGTCGCAGGAGCATAATTGTGCGATACATTGAGTTTTTGTGATCAAGAGCGAATTCGCAACGGTCAACAGCGGTGCTCGCGGGGGCGCAGCACAAGCGCCGGGTCGTTCATGGCATGCCGTGGGTATCGCATTTGAGCAAAGTCTCTCTAGCGTGTCTAGCCTGTGAGAAATCCGGGAGATACATAGCAATACTCTACGTCGGACTGTGCGTCACATATCTGGTGATGTGGGAGATGGGATATGATCTGCAAAAGGCTGTGCAGCTGTCCTTCCGAAAGACTGGGTGGCCCTGACCTTCCCTACGATCTTCGACACGAACCTGTTATTCGGCGGGCATGATTTGGCGGCGCGGTGCAACGGTCTCTCAGATCTCAGCTCAGAGGCGTTCGGAAAGCCTGAGGTCCACCACCGGATCTTTGGCAACAGCGAGCTTGATCCTTTGCATCAGGGTACGTACATATGCATACTCTCTGGCACGAGTGCCTGAGCTGAGTCCCGCGAATCCAGCAACAGCGAATGGGGCATGAAGGAGACCAGAGATCCCGAGCGCCAGAAGAGGTTACGGGCTTCGGGACCGCCTTCGAGGATACGCGAGCTGAGCTTCAGGGCGGCTGAGGCTGATGCAACAACTGCGCGGCTTGATGGATCGCTGACGACGGGCAGTGTCTGCTGGTTATAAACGGCACGCCGAAATGCGCGAGTCGGCACCCGCGTATCTTTCTTCAGCACACGGCGCCGGCTCGGTGAGCACTCAATGTCCCTGTCGACGGACGCGTTCTGAACGCGTCGTAGCCCCAGCTACACCTCCAGGAATCTCTCGCACCCTTCGTTCGTTCGTACCAGTTCATTCAATTTCGACTCGAAACCCAACGCCATGCGTTCTTTCGCTCGCCCCGCCGCTCTTTTTCTCATCGCGTCAACCATCGCATTTTCGCGTCCTATCCGCCGTCTTGCTGCCGTTGTGACGAACGACGGTATCTTCGAGAAGGCTCTCCAGCTCGCCGACATTGGGGACCCCGCGGCTTACGGTGTCAAGTTCGCAAACACGCTCTCAAGCGATCCGCGTATCTGCGATCCCGTACAACAGCTCGTGACAGCACTCATCGACGGCGAGAATGCCGGAGGCGTAAACTCCGTAGGCGACAGAGCAATCGTGGGAGCGCGTAAGCTCCTCGGCTTAGAGAGCCAGGGTGACGCTGGGCTGGTGACCGTGCTGAGCGGCCTCCTGGACGGCTCGTACCCCCCGAATGTCAAGGTGAAGCACCTGCGCGTTACGTTTGAATTCATGACTGACCGCACCTCCGCCAGACCGCGCTCCAACAAGCGGTACGCGCTGCGGCTTTTTGCCTCTGACTGTTATAGGGGCGAGCTCCTGATCACCGCGCGCACAGATCCAGAACCCGGCGAAGACCATCGCGTCGCTCCAGACGTACAAACTCTTGGTAGACGTCCAGGTCGCGCTTGGCGACCTTGCGACTACGACTGCGAATATCGGCGGAAATTCCACCATCGTCAACGAGGTCGACAGCAACCTCACCCCCGCACTGCAAAGCGTCGAGGCCATCATCGACAAGATTGGCGCTGACTTCAGCGTCGGGAACGTTGCGTCGCAGGGAGAGGAGTAAGTCGTGCCTAATGACCCTTGGCCATGCGTGGCTGAACTCTTGCCACAGTATCACTCAAATTCTGGACACTCTGACCAAGTCGTCCGACTCCATCGCCGCGTTGCCTGCGTCCAACGGTGCATTAGCAAGCTCCGTGACCGATGCGACCAACAAGGCGATCGACACGATGCAGGCTCTCGTCGAATCTGCGAAGAACGCCGCACAGCTCGCGCAGACGCCGCCCGTCATCCCAGACGAGGTCTTCACGGACTTCCCTGGCCCGGGCACCGCCTGCCAGTGATTCAGACATAGCCAACAGCCAAGATAAACAAGACGGAAGAGGAGGAGGGTGGATGAGCATTGCGTGGTGATCGTTTCACATGTCGCGTGTGGCGCTGTGGCCGAGTCGCAGCCCTTTTGATACGCTTTCACTTTCTCTCCAGGGCGGCCGCTTTCCTTTTTCTTCAGGCCAGATTGTACGACCTTTTACACACCTTTGTAGCGAGTAGGGATGGAACGTTGTAGTGTGTCCACCGTGCTCGATGCGCGGGGTCTTTACGTGTTCGCGTGTGAGAGCCAGACCTGCAAGGCCGAGGATAAAGGACAATCAGGGATGCAAGAGTTCATTGATGAGAGGGACATTGCACGAGACGCAGAGTATTACGTGTGACAGCCACAAAGCAACAGGGAGGAGAGAGAGGCAGCGAGCGAGCGGGGACCGGGCAGTGTACGTGCGTGTGCGATACCTGAGAGTGCATCGACATGGATGAGGAGCGGGATGTACGTCCGTAGCGCCATAGCGAACAAACGGCCGCACGCAAGCCGAATAAACAGATGGAAGGGGAGGAAATCGAGCCGAACCGAGCCGTGTCGTGTCGAGGGTCGTGAAGCCATTACAGAGTGTAAGATCGCACTGCACACTATGGACATCGCTATGAAGCGGGTACCCCGCTTTGCAGAAATTGGACCTGGCGCATGATTACGCCTTGCCTGCCCGCACCGCACAGTCGCGCGGAGCGGTCTCGCCGCACTTGACATGCGCGCGCAGGCCACAGTCGTCGCATTCGAGAAGCGGCCGGAAACCCAGCCGCTTGCTGCACAGGTCGCACTTCGCGCCTGCGGTGCCGGTTCCGAGGCCAAATAAGAACTCGAGCGGGTTCCATTCTGTGGTAAGATGACGAAGCGCATCAGGCAAGAGGGTTGTTGACGTTGAAAGTTGTGACATACCGGATCGCGAGGGTGTGCTAGACGAGGTCGAGTTCCCTGACGCGGTGCTCTTTCGCCCCGGCCGAATGAGCGTGAAACTTGGGAGTAGGCGTCAGCTTCGGATCATAACACTTGCGGGATGCAGGACATACCGATGCAGCTGAGCACCTCCGGCGATGAACGATGACCCTCCGTCTGTCGCAGCGGCTATGCTTGGTACCACGGAGCGCGCCGTGTGGTAGGTCCCAATAGTAAACTCGGATCTCGCGCCGCGCGGGCTCACGAACTCGTCGTGCTCCAGCGCTGGCGTATGCGGAAGCTCGCTCGCCGTCAAGCCTGGCGGCGCCGCGACCGGAGGAGCGGCGGGATTAGGGGACTCGTTGGGCTGCGTCGGGCTCTTGATCGTGAGGATGGATGACAGTGCAGGCGGAGCAGGCGCCTGCTTCTTGATGACCGTCGTGCTGTAGTCGCTCATCATGCTACCATTGGGGGAGTCGAGGTCGATGAGCGGGCGCGCAGTCCCGTTACCCGAGTCGCTCGTCAGGTGCAAATGGTGTCCATGGGCTGAACGAAGTAAACATGAGCGACCATGCGTAATCACAGGCAATGGTATACACACCACCCATGAGCGAGCTGTCGCGGAGGTCAAGGTCGATCGCGTCGACGGCGTCCGCGAGCTCGTCGTCCGTGTCGTCCTCACTGTTGCTCCCACTGCGAATTCCCTTGCCAATACCTTGGCCGAAGCTTGGGATACGGGGCGCCGCAGGACGCTTGGAGCGTGCGCCGGTAAGGAGCTTGACGCTGCCGACGTGCATGTTCGTCTCATTCTCCTCCGGCCGTGCAAGGACCTCGAGTTCGATGTCGCGCAAACGCGCGAGGATCTCGCGCATCGTGGGCCGCTTAGACGGCTGCTCCGCGAGACAGTCGAGCGCAAGCTTGATGAGCTCTGGTGGGCAGCCTGGGGAGGCGCGCTCTCGAATCTCGCTTTCGTCGATGCCGAAGCTTGGTGCGGTGCGCTGACAGGAGGACAGTCATCAGTCTGCGGCGGACATGAGTCTGCGGCGAACGCACCTTGAACGTGTTATCGTCTGCAAGCTTGCGGGCGACGATCTCGCAGAAGATGACGCCGAGCGAGAAGATGTCGGTCGGCAAGTCGAACTCGTGGCCGAGTAAGATCTCGGGCGACATGTACGAGTCGGTCCCGCAAAAGGTGAGGCGCTTGGACTCCTCGGCATTGCGGGCGGCAATGCGGGCGAAGCCAAAGTCTGTGATCTTGAGACGACCGTTGGCGGTGACGAGCAGGTTCTCGCCCTTGAGATCGCGGTGTATGCACTGGTGGCGCACGTCAGGGCGTTGCGAAGGCGCGGTGGGTCGTGGCAGCCCACCTTGCGCGCGTGCAAATACGCGAGCGCACGAGATATATCTGTGGCGAAAGAGAGGCGCAGGCGCCAGGGGAACGGCTTGGTCTTGTCGTGGATGTAGAGCCGCAGGTTTCCTGTGCGTCGAGGTCAGGTGGGCTCGGCTCAGAGGGTGAAGACGACTCGCCGTTCTCGATGAACTCTGAGACGATGAATATGCGGTTGTCTGGCTGGGGCGCCCTGGAGAGGCCGAGGTAGAGGACGACGTTCGGATGGCGGGCCTCCCTGCGACGGCGCATCAGTCAGCGCGTGGACGGCGGCGGAAACGAGACTAACTTCATGAGCCTCCATTCGCGCTCAAAGTACTTGGCGACGTCGTACTCGGTCGACGGCAGGACCTCCTTGACGGCGACATCGATCCCGAGGTACTGCGCTGCATCGTACGAGCCACGCTCAGCCGCCGCAACCAATGTCCACAGCCCGCCGCACCCACCCTTGTACACGTTTCCGAACGACCCGGCGCCCAGCTTCTTCCAGTTGCCTTTGATGTCCTGCAAGCGGGTCAGCCAGCCAGCTCGGCGACGCGACGGGGGTGCACCGGCCCAACCTCGAACGGTATCACGTCGAAATCAGACATGGCGTGCGGGCGTCGTCGGCGTCAGCGGCGGGCTCGGTGGTTGCGATGGATGGCGGGCGATGTGCGCTCGCGGCTGGTGACGACGACGAGGAAGAGCTGGCCCCTGAGCTGGGCCGGCGTAAGGAGCTTGTGCTTAGCGTGTGGCTGAGACTCCGCTGATGACGCGAACTCTCAAACTCACGACACTGGAATTTCCTTGTCATCGAAACATAGTCCTATTTTGTTGTCATAAACTCATAATCCGCCACTACTAGTCCTCCGCCCACGGCGTCCCGGCGCGTCCCTTTACGGTCTTTAACTTCTTCCCGTGGCCCATGCGCGTAATGCTGATATCGATAGCCTCCCGATTTGCCAGCTTCCTGCGCCTCACACGGTCCCGCGAATCCGGTATCCCTGCAATCGCCTTGAACTCATCGTACAGATCGGGATGCGCTCTGAGAAAATCCGCCACGCGCCTCATCGTCACCGCAGACGTGCACATCCCAGTCTGGTAGTCGCGCAGCATCCCCAGAAACGCGCGAAACTTGCCAGGTGCACGCTCCCTGACGCGGCCGACGCATTCCGCTGCCCGTCGCTCCAGTCGCCGGCGTTCGGACGGTCGATGGTACGACAACAGCGCCTGTGTATGTACTAATCGCTTCACCGTCCGCTGGCCATCGGGAGCCATGATTATGAGGTACGGCGCCGAGTAGGTGAGACGGTATCCTTTCGGGAGGAATGCGTTGAATCCAGCCACCAGCACGTCGTACCCCGTCCCTGCGAAGAGCTTCCCCACGCGCTCCATGACTGCTGTCACATCCACCCTCCAGTGTGTCGGTCAGCCTACATCTTGATGTACGCGGGGCGATGAGACTTACTCGGGGCCGATCGCATGGAACGCCCTCATCAGGCCACGAAACTCGTTGTAAACGTCAGGTGTGTAACTACACACGGCTCTGACGATGTCGAGGTACGAGCGCAAGACCGCGGCAGGACCTGCCGGCCCATGCACAACATGTGGTGGCCGATATGTGACTATATCTTGTGGCAATGGCAACGGCGCATCATCCACCGTTGCCGACGGAGGACCGAGGCATAATCCCAGCGCGCCAGTATACTCCATATTGCTCGCGCCGGATTCTTCCATACTCTTAGATTGGTTACAGGCGCTGGGAGGAGTTGAGAGTCGGAGGTTGCGGGAAGGAAAGAGAGAGAAGTGGCGAGAAGTGGCAATCGGGAATTCGCGATGTGAAGTTCTCGCGCTCGAAGCGCTCAAAGATGGCCGCGTGATGGAGAAGGATTGAGAGTACAACGAGCAGAGCAACAGTTGCTGCGCATCTCACACGAGAATAGCCATTAGTAGTACTCTTCAGAGGGAAGGACGTTAATAGGCCCATACAAGCTGTCCTCCATCCCGTATTGATCTCTCTGATTCATTTTACTGGCGTTCTCAAAGCGTTCTATCGCATCGCGTTTGCATCGCTTCTAGCTTCTAGGTATTCAGAATATTTCTTCTGGCGTCCCTTTAAGTTAACGTTGCTACTTGAGGTGAGACCTTGCCTCAAAAGGCTCCGTAGACTCTCATCGACAACTTCAAGATTACTGTAGCTAAGTACGCACAGCTAGAATCTCCACCATACTTATAAGGTGAGGTCGCGAACTGACTCCACAGCACTTAGAGCCACAGAGCACATCATGAGAGTATACGAATGAAACGCGCACGTGACAAGTGTACGGGGTTTCAACACGCGTTTTGATATTAATAGCGTCCTGCTCTCCACGCCCCAAGAGAAGGGTAACACGTGGACGTGCGACAGAGACACACGTCGTACGATACTATTACTCATGACAGTTCAGACGCGTCAATGGGAACATGTGAAAGTGCGCGTTCACGGTCAGGGTCGAGTACGTACACAAAACAGTACGGCCGTTCAAATACTATGCGGTAATGCGCTAAACGTACACGAAGGACAATCCGAGTCTAATATGTTCTAAAGAGGTCTTTCGTTCGGTTGCGCTGTGCGGGTGTTCTCATCGTCCACGTCGTTAACCCATCTTGTTCTTGGCCGTGTCGCGAAGCTTTTCAATCTGCAACGCAAGACGTGAGCGGATGGGGAAGGGAAACTGTGCAAAGGCGAGTCGGCGCACCTCCAATGTGAGCCGCTTGAGTTCCTCGTCGCGCTTCGCAAGCTCGCGGCTCAGCACGCCCTCGGCATCCTTATGCTTCTGCTCGAGGTCACGAATCTGACGTAGGTATTAGTGTCAGTAGGGGTGAAGGTGAGGATAGTGGCAAGCACGGGGCATACCTTAGCGTCACCGTCGGCCTGCTGGCGCTGGTACTCGGAGATGCGATTCTGTAGGGCGAGGATGTGGTTCCCCATCGCCGTACGCTGCACGATTTCGTCCATGTCAAGTACATGTATGTGCGGCGTGGGTGGACGAGGGTGTGATGGGCGCGAGGACAGGCGAAATAGAGGGGGGCGGGAAGGAAGGAAGGAAGGATAAAGTCGACGGACCTCTTTGTCATAGGAGTCAAACGAGCGAGGCGGCCCGCGACCAATGATGATGGTCTCGCTGAGAGCCTGCTCGAAGATCAGCGACGACTCGGACGACGTGGGGAAGTAGTGGAGCGCACCGTGGCAGGAGACCGCCGGAGGATGTTCTCCACGTCCTCCTCTTCACCTCCGGCGTTGTCCTGCGACGGCGTGGGCGTCCAGTTGCTGATACACTGAGGGCTGGGCTGGGCGGACGGCGACGGGCTCCGGAAGACGGTAATGCGGGGAGGACCCTCGACTTGGCGCAGAAGCGCGAAGAGGCCGTGGTCCAGCGCCGAGTTGCCTGCAAACTATGTACGTGCGCATGAGGAATAGGCGGTGGACATCTGGACGCGGTGACGTACGAGGAGAGCGGGGCAAGCCGTGAGGACCATGCCGTGTATGCGGTCTGGACGGCGGCGGGCAAGGGCAAGGGAGAGCCTTGACACGACGAGCGCGACTGGTCCCCTCGATAAATGGCGCGCCAGCCTCCGCAGATCGGCCGGATGTATTAAGACGTCGGAAGACACGTCTTCGAGCTCAAGTAAGGGGACTACGACGACGGCGGCCGGCGAACGCACGCGTGTACTGCGACATTGGTGTCGCCAGCGCCGACCTTCCTCCACGAGATCATGAGCCTCCTTCTTCAGCCTCTCAATGGATCCTGGTGCCCTCGAGATCGTCGGGCCAGATAATGGTGTCGAACAGTGCGGGAGGATCCGCTCACACCGGTCGTGTCGAAGTCCTTACGATAAGCCGACTCCCGCACACTACGCTGCGCACCGTCGTATACACCGCTTGTATTCCGATTCAGCGACGACGACGCAGTGGCAGTAGCAATAACAAGTGAAAAAAAGCGGGGCAGGGCAAGGCAAGACGAGCGGAGCAGAAAAGTCGAGCGAGCGAGCGAGCGAGGCGAAACGATGGGAAACAAGTTGATGCGTATGCTTACGTGCGTGCGTGCGGGGTTGAGTGGCTGGGTGCGCTGGGTATAGCGAGAGCTGCTAAGGGTTGACGTAGGCGTAGACTATAGGTGACAAAACGAGACAGTGTGCGGACGGTGGGAACGAGCAAGACGGAGAGAAAAGGATGAAGGAGATTGTATAGAGTCTAGGGTTGGTTGGCTGGGCAGTTGGCGAGCAACGAACGAGCGGACGCGCAGCGAGCGCACGGAGAGCGGAGAAAGCGCACAAAACGCGTCGTGACTTCGTGAGTGACAGACGGCACGGCAAGAACTCAGAACCGCGCAGCGCCGGCGTTGTATCCGCCGCCGCCAGCGTACTGGTCTGCTACAGGCGCGTACGAGCCTTGCCCGTATCCTTGCGCGCCACCGTACCCTTGTTGCTGGCCGTAACCTTGCTGCGCGTATCCGGCATCCTGCTGCGCGTACGCTCCTTGAGAATACCCTCCTTGCTGAGCATAGCCACCCTGCTGCTGCTGCGAGTATCCTCCGCCGTACCCGCCGCCACCGCCACCGCCGCCGCTGTGCTGAGCATAGCCTTGCTGGCTATATCCACCGCCCTGCGCTGGCGTCTGGTCGTAGCCCGCGCGCGGGTCGGACTGCTGACGCGTAGGCGTGAGGTTGTTGCCGCGTGTGTAGCCGCCGTGCCCTTGGTTGCTGGAGGGATAACCGTGCCCTTGGCTGCTCGTCGGCGAGCGCGGGGGATACCCACCACCGTTTTGGCCCGGACGATGATCCGGGACGCCCGCGCCGTACTGGTCTGTGAGTTGCGAGGCCATCTGGTCGATAATGGCAGTCATTGCGCTGTGCGTCAGGCGGTACGCCTTAGGCATCATGCCCTTGCCGAAGCGGTATGTGACGTGGTTGGAGCACAGGAGCGCTGCGAGCAGGGAGAAGAGATGGAGCGGAACGAGGGCGAAGATGACGATGTACCAGCGCTGAAGCGTCTGGAACTGCCAGCGCAGGTACGGGCCCTTGCATCCAGGCAGGACTGAGCGAGCATAGCAGGACTGAGATACGGTGGCCTCCTGGAACGGCGAGAAGTAACCACAGCAGTGGAGCTGGTTCTGAACACGCAAGCGTCCCTCGACGCCAAGCTCTCGAGACCACTGGGCGTTGACCTTGCCCTCCAAGTTGAACTCGCGACGACGGCAGGTGTAGTAGCCGGGCGTAACGATGAGCGCGAACGAGACCCACATGAGAAGATTGTAGACGGCGAGGAAGGGACGGTGGTTGAGAAGGATGCCGGCCCAGCCGACAAGGGCGGTAACTATCGTGAATGACGCGGCGACCGTCGACACTGGCGAGGGGTCAGCCGGGCGAGCTATTATAAGACAGACGACTCACTGATGAGCTCTGGCTGGTTGCCGACCCGGACTATGTCTGCGTCCTCCCAGACGTTGAACCAGGTCAAGAGACAGACGATGAGGCCGAGGATGGAATAGACGGTGACCTGCAAGGAAAAGGGGTCAGGGCCCAGAAACGGCGGCCAGCAGAGTCGAGGCAGACGCACGAGCAGGTTGGCGAGAAAGAGCGTCCACTTGAACTTGTTCCATCTGCGTTTCCGCTTGTCCTTGCCGCCGCCCGGCCAGCCGACGGCATCATAGTCGTCGTCGCCGGCCATGCGGGCTGCGCCTGGACCAAACGCCTCCCTGCCGCCGCCGCGAGGGACGCCGGCACGATTGCGGAGGCCAGAGGTGCCGAATTTCTGTGGGAGGTAGTTGACGGAGAGCGACGACGAGGAGATGTCCTGCTTGGACGAGTTGGCGGACGAGAGATTGGACGACATGAGGTTCTGCGTGGACGCTGCGGGTGCCGGGCTGTGGTTGTAGTCGCCGTGTCCGCTCGACGAAGGCATAAGACGGCCGCCGGGCGCGGGAGGCTCGGTCGGGAGGGTGGGCGGAAGGAGGGAACGGGCGGAGTTTCTCAATTTCCGCATCCATCAAGACTTTTCGCTGACTATACTAACTCTTTGGCGATATTCTCAATTCTTAATCCGCGCCCTCAATGCCTCAAATACAGGAACCCTCACAGTACCAGTCTCCCAGTCTCCCTCACGACCACGCATCGCTTCCAGGAATTCCCCCGTCGCCCACGTGCGGGCGCATCATCAAAAGCTTGACGTCAGCTCACATGTTCGCACGACAACAGCGACGAAAGTAACATGCAAGGACACCAGCCGCAGCTCCCACCCAGACAATCCTGTACCCAACTTGGAATTGCGCCAACAACGAATCGGGACAACTACACGCAAAGGAAAAGGGGAAGAAATACTTGAGCCACAGCAGCACGTGCAAGAAGGAAAAGCAAGCTAACCAGTAACCAGAGAATATGCGACGAGGACCGGGGGTTGTGGGTTTGGATCGTGGATCGGAGCGAATATTGTATGTGTTCGTTTGACTTTTTCACATAAGCTAGAGAACGAGGGGCGCGAGCGCGTATAAGAGACCGGTAATAACACAACATCCCCGTAAGGGGGAACGGGCGGAGCAGGGTAGAGGGACAGGGGCGGGGATGAAAGAGAGAATAGACTCAGACCAGCTGCGAGTTCTTGAGGTTCGCCCGGAGTAGGATGTCCCGAACTATAACGCGGGTAAGCAATCCTTCGACGCAGAGCGCTGGAATACGCACCGTTCAAGATGATGGCTGACGTCCCCTCGCGGTCAATCACGCTCGTCAAGTGCTGCACAGGATGCAGTCAGTAAAACGGTGGTAATCAATGCGGCATTAAGGGCAGAAATCATAGTGGTGGGAGCTGCAAGGAAACATCACGCTGTACCAGAGCGGACCTGGATGGCGAGTGATGTGGCACGGACGGAAGCTAGAGCGGGATGTGGCTCGACGGCAGCGGTGATGTGCAAAAGAGCTTCTAACGGATCACGAATGTCGACGTCGACGTTCCGGGCGGACGTCCGTATTCGGATCCGCGCCCATCGCGCACGATATGCAGGGACATCGAGAAGAGGCAGAAAGGCAGATTACTCACAACGTAGATTTCCCGCGCCTGGTTCGGTGAATAGCTTTTGTGCAAAGCGAGGAACTTGTTCCTGAAGTCTGCAAGATAGCACCAAGTCAGCGTCAAGGTAAGAAAACGCCCACGAGCACCTCCACAACGCACATTTGCTAACAGAGGCATAGTCATTCGGCCGCTCGCCATAACTGGTCATGTAATTCGCAAGCTTGACCCCAGCATCGATCTTGGTCTGGAGACGCCAAAGCCAGCGTGAGTACAAGCATTCCCCAAGAAACGGTCGGCATACGCACGCGAAGGAGATCCGTCTTGTTCAAGAAAAGCACGACGGACGTGTTGGCAAGCAGCTTATTGCTGCATATCGCGCGCCACAGCAGCAGACTGTCCTCGACGCGGTTCACAGTCGGGTCCTCCGCCAGCGTCTGGTCGAACGCAGAAATCGGCGCGAGGAAAATGATCGCGTTAACTACAGAGCGGCGCGAAGCTCAGTGGGGTGTACGGCATGGCAGCCCGGCGCACTGACCATCGTCGAAATACGGTATCCAGGCATGTCGCTGGCTTCGTGCGCTAGAGGACGGCGAAGACACGCGTCAGGGCCGGGGATATTCCAGAAGAAACGACGCAACGCACCCGCCCACGTCGTAAATCTTCCAGTCTACTCCTCGGTTCAGGCCCACCTGAGCTAGAGATAAGGTGGGCGACCGTGAGCTTAGGATTTTCCAGGGAAGCATTCTGACGCTTACATGTATCGACGGTGAAAGTGTGTTCGACGACCCCGAGCGTTTTGAGGCGGGCCTTAAGCACGTCGTCTGTAGAAGCAACGGAGAGAATGTCGGTTCTAGGCGCGCTTACGAAAGCGGATAACCCTGACCTTCGCTGGGAACGTAGTTTGTGGTCGCTATCCGATCGATTTCATCCAGGAAACTGCAGGGGACGAGCGATGAGCATTGCACTCGGCGGCGGACCGGACATCACGTACAATCCACTCGACTCCTCCAGCCGCATCTTACGGCGATTGAGAACGTCGCGCACGGCAGGGTCTCTCCAGAGGGTGATCATGTCGAGCTTGCTGGCGGCGAGGGTGTGCGCGGGGTCGTCGTCTACGTGGCCGGACGGGACCTCCGGCGTTGACATGGTGTTGGTCGCTGCGCCACGGAGCTTTGCGGCGACCTTCTTCCAGGGCGCGTTGGAGTGGACATAGATCTCCTTGGAGGCGATGCTGCGGGTGTCGTCTGTGAGGTCTTCGCCGTTGAGCATGCGGATGAGTTTTCCCTCGAGCGAAAGCAGGGGCTGGAGACGGGCGCGGATGGTGTCAAACTGTTCCTGCTTCTCGGCGGAATGGACGCTGGTGGCGGTTCCTGGGCGGATGGGCTCGCCGTCTGCGTCTATCTCGTTCTCGTAGTCTGCAGAGAGCGCGTCGACGATGCTGATGGAAGTTTAGTATAGCGCTGGCCCTAGATAACGAGCGACGGACCGACGGATAGAGCGGACGAGATTGAGATAGATGACGCCGCGCCAGGCGAATCGCTCGTCGCGGAAGGCGTTGGGAGCGTACATGAGCTGGAATTCTAGGCTGGGTGAGTCTACGGCGCTGGCTGGCTGGCTGGCTGGCTGGTGACTGACGCTTGAGCGTGGTGCTCTTGCCGCTCTCGGACTGGCCGAGCAGCAGGACCTTGACCTCCTTCTTGCGCTTCGAGGCGAGTCGCTCCTCCTTGAGCTGCGCGTCGATCGCGTCCGACACCTTCTTCGCCTCAGCCTCGTCGCGCAGCCGCCGGTCACGGTCCTGCGAGCTCTCGTTCACCGGCGGCATCGCTGCCAGTGTCAGCGGGTCGCTCAGTGCGCGGTTCCGGCTCATTTTCGTGGTCGGGAGCGAAGACTGGACGGCGCGGGGCGGGAGCGGTCAGAGGTAAGGGGTCAAGCAGCGGACTTGGATCCGTCTCTTACTTTCCGCTTTCCGTCTTACTTTTCCGCTTACTTTCAAGTGCTGAACCTTTTCTGCGTTCATTTGTCGCCATGCCACCGGCCTTCGGATCCGTGCCCGCTCTCCCCATTTGGTGCTTCCGTCCCCAGCCTTGACCCAACTCTGCAGCAGAAATCGTCTCCATTCCCAGTCCTGCTGCTCTCGTGGCCTGCGAGAACAGCAACCGGAGCCGCTCGGTGCCCTGTTGTCCAACTGCCAATGTCACCGGCTTGTTGACCTTCGCAAGAAGATTTCACCGTCCCGCAGCCTCCAAGCTGAGAGCTCCCACGAACGTCTACGGTAGTCTTCGGCACGGTCTCGACTTCCCGGCAACGTCACTGCTTCAGTTCAGCGTGTCTCCGTCGCTTGTCGCTATGCCGCACGACATCGGCATTCATACCGGGGTGTCCTCGAAACGCCTCCTTCTCGATGCGTGGCGCTGGTGCTGGCGCTGACGCTGGCACTAGCACTGATAGTGGCGAACTACTCGGTGTTACAGTGGTGCTGCCTCGGGTGCGGTTGTTGGAGACTGCGTTGGGCCGTCCTGCAAAAAGTTCTGGGCGCCCCGGAGCATAGCAACCATTCATTCCGCGGACAACACGCTTACAGCTTTGTCTGAATCTCGCAGGTCTATTTGCAAGGCTGCTTCCATTCCCCAGTGAAGGCACGACCCTCGACTTCACGCGCGGTTGGAAGTTACAGCCTATTTCTTGAACGCTGACGTTGCACACGTAAAGACAATCTTCGAAGTGATCGCCTGAAGATCCTGCGGACGCCGATCTCGATGCGCCCATTCCCATATGTTCGAAACTCGTTTCCGCGGGTGGCAACACGCCACGTCTAGTGGATTGCAGTATGCGGGTATATCTATGTAGTAGTACATTGATTGCAGATCACAGTGTTCTTTGCGAAGCGAAAGCGAGGTCGGACGGCCATTGATACACTGTCGGAGATGAATGATACATGAGCTGCAAACCACACATTGAGTCCCTCATAAAACCCCGGGGAAAGCAAGGCGAAAGGAGTGGACGTTCGAATGTCGTGAGCGACGTAGAATATCACCGCGCCGCGGGATGGTCGTCGAACCTCATCATGAGAAGATAGTTATGGTGGTGGTCGGGTATACTTATAGTCGTGAGTCGTCTATGTCGTTTTTGGTCGAGACGAGCCGAATCATTGAGGAGGGTTGAGCGCCTCCTGGGCTCTGGTGAGGCTGCCTTCAGGGAGGAACCTCGAGTCTTCGAACGAGCGCACGATGAGGACTATCCAATCCTCGTCCAGCACGCCGTCGTTCACAATCACCACCGCCTCGCGCACGTACTCGGGCAGGATGGTCATGACATTGTCGGGGATTATCCCGAGGAGAACGCGCGAAACGAACAACGGACTGTCCGTCTCGGCGTCGACGAGCTGGACACTTCGCAACTCCTCCGCCGAGCAGTGAGGCGGGAGTCCCGAAAGCTGTAACGCGTCCGTCAGTACGAGAGAGACGCTGAGACGATAGGAGTGAGCGCGTACCGTGTACAAGTTCCCGAACGCGTCCGAGTCGGTCTCGTAAGTCACGACGAGACAGCTGGCATGCCTCTCCGGCCGAGACTCGTACAACCCGATCCAGAGATAGTTGGGCATTGCGACAGCCGTGACCGCCCCTCCTCAGCGGAACACGCCCCCTCTTTATATACCATAAGCCGCCCTGGACGGCGCTGCAGTCGATGACATCACTCCCGTACTCTCGAGAATCTTCACGACATGCACAGCTTTTCTAGATGATCGGCAACTGCTCCCGACGTCAATTCCTTCTCAAGGCGTCTGCAAGCCGCAACACGCGAGCGGACCGACCTTGGTATATTCTGTCGGTCGCCGCTGAGAGTCGCAGGCCTCATTTCTGCGCGTATGTTTCCATTACAGACACATTACAAGCCCGCCGTACGAGCCCGTAGCCGAGTACGAACGACGTCATAACGCGCAGGACTGCATACACCCGTACCTCAATGACGCCGGTTCACGGTATCGACTGACGCAGCGGGGAGCCACGGCGCTCCCACTTCCCGCTTTCTCCACTCGGTGAAATATCTCACAAGCTTCTGGCCAGGTCTAGGCCCCGCTGGGACTCACTGTGCACGGCGTTTGCGCCTTGTCGGCGACCGGCCTGCGCCATCGACCGTGTTTCCATACTGCTCAAATTAATCTGAATGCTTTGAACGCCAGGTGCTTACAAATACCATTCACAGCCATCCTGGAACGCTCTGTATCGTCAGACTGCTTGACCGCGGAGCGTAGCATTGTCGTCATCAACTAAGCGTAGGATGTCGTCGACATGTTCTCCAGACGCCAGGGCTGTGAGAAGTGACGCATTTCCCGCACGCAAAGGTACGTATGCGCAGCTGCGAACCAAGTGGTGGTTGGGCTCTGCGGTCACTCAGACCGACATAAGTTGAAGGTCGATTCTTGCAAGCTACCCTGAAGTGAGTGACCTGCAGGGACAGAAAGAGCGACAGAAGTCACTGAAGGAGATGCTTACGTAAGCTCTTTTCCAGCCAACCGTCCTGCGCTTAGGTGATCTATTTGCGCGGTCTTGAGACTGACAACATGCAGTCTTCGTGAGCGCAGTAACTTAAATGTGGGCCTCGGGGGCATGTCTTCGCCATGTATCCGTCTGAGCCAAAATCAATCCGCTCGATGCGTTACATTAATCCCACAACAACCTGAAGACCGTACACCAATACACCCGATAAATACTATGCCGTGTATCGGCAAGCATCTTACACAATGGAGGACGTCTTGTCGAGCCCGCGGCCGGGAAGACTGACATGGGATTCGTAGTCGCCCTGCGAGCCCATGTTCTTGCGCCCCACAGACGACAGTGCGATGGTGTCGGACTGCGCAGTGCGCATACCAGACTGCGACTGGGTGGAACCGGAGAACTGCATGCTACCAGAGTGTACGGCGCGCGACGTGGCTCCGGTGTAGGCACGGCCGTACGCTACGCGGAGAAGAATGAGAAGAGGAGCGATGCACTGCAAGACGCGCGGGATCAGTTCCCATCATCAAACTCCTGCGGAACTGTCAACGGACCTGCACCTGACCAAGGACTGGGAGGAAAAGGTTCTGCGCTGGGTCGTTGCGGCCGTACGCGATGATGAAGATGAGCGAGAAGGCGGAGTAGAGCGCAGCGGACTCGGTGACCATCGCAATAATGGATGTGTACTGCTTAGCGTGTTGCTTGCCGATCGTCGCCTGGATGGAGCGACGGTGACCGAGCAAGTATCCAACAATCATGAGCGTCACGATGATGTTGAGCGCGATGCTGAGACTGAAGTAAGGGATGAGGAAGTTGACGGTGACACGCGTCCAGAGGTTGGCGCCAGGTTGCGACGCCTGGAACAGGGCGATGATGCCGCACACTGATGTAAAGGTCAGTGACTAGTGCTGGAGCACAACTAG
>KV425911.1:174976-202083 GCA_001632375.1 Exidia glandulosa HHB12029
GTCCTCCTGCTTACATGCCTCCTCAAATCTGACAGAGAGACAAGCCTGATGAACGTGCAACTCGAAAGGTTAGTCCCCTGCAGCCTCGAAATCTTCTTGTGATTCGCTGACCCGTCAAAATAGTCCACTGTGCGACGGCGAGTCACAGTGAAAGAAGAAGTCGCCGAGGTTCGTTCGTCCCGTCCCCCCGATCCTTACGCAGCTGATAGACCTTAGGATGCTGCCCGTACGAGGAAGCGACGGAAAGTCGAACCTCCGTCTGCCGCAGAGAGCTCGGAAGTAGAAGAAGTCCCCCATCCGCCTTCACGAGTGCGTTTGCTCAATCTCTCTTTTCCACATACTTACTATCACGCTCATAGCCCATACGCGCCTCTCGGGCTCGAAAGACAGCGACAGTACGTCTCTAGGAACTTGCCTTCCTGTTGCCGTGCTAATATGATGTCGCAGACTGCTACTGCTGTGGTAGTCAAATTGGAACCAGCAGACGATCCAGTCGTCGTACGTCGCTTTGCCGCGTCGTTATTTGCCTTGCAGCCTCGCTGACATCTCTCTCCTCTCTTCCAAGGCGCTGACGAAACGGACGACCCGGCGACGAGCAAAGGATGCTGTAATAGTCGAGAAAGAGGAGGACGTTACGATCGATGTCCCTACGGACACTATCGTTGTACAACGCAAGTCGCCCCGGAAGCGGGCGTAGGTGCGTTCATCTCCCCACCTTGTTGCATTGCCGAAGAATTGACGAGCGTGTCCAGGCTTCGTTATGTATTCTGTACTTATCGTTCATTGGCTCCGTTGCTTGCTTTCGCGTGCTTTGCTCAACTCACGTCTCGTGTCACGAATGGAACATATGCGTATCGACTATGCACGCAACGGTGGCAGAGACAACAGCACTTGAAGTCAACAGCCCGTAGTGCTAGTTTCTTGAACGCCACTTTAAGGTGCTGGATCTGCGACTGAGCTCACCATTCAAAGCAGAGACGGCAAAATCTGCATGCGCAAGTGGGGTTCTGGTGTTCCGCTCTACATCCTACAATACAAGGCGCGTCACTACGGTCGTACATCGAAAAGCTTGGGAAGTTGGATCTGTCTTTGGAGCGCCTTCGAAAGCTCCAAGAGTTGTTCGTCATCCTCAGACATGGACAGGGGCATCTCAGTCTCGACGTCCGGAGGAAAAATCGGCGCGTCCGTCTTGCACAGGGTGAAGCTGTCCTGCGGGAGGACGCCATCGCGCATGTACGTCCGGAGGTGTTTGAGGGCGCACAGAGAGTGCGCGACGATGGCGCCGTGCTGCAGCATTGAGTCGTTTAGTAACCGCTAACGGAGAAGGAGCAGCGACACGTACGCCTGGAGCGTCCACCGCGACGACCGCTGAACCGGGGAAAGCCTTTGAAGTCTTATTGGCACTTCGACTGTTGTGAGTATTTACCGATGCAGCCTTGAAGAAAAACTTACCCCCACAGTGGGCATACAGGATCTGCAGTGTTTCCCCTGCAGATTAGACGGGTTCAGATGAGTGAACGGTATTCGCTGTGTGCAGGCAAGACGCGCACATGAGCAGGATGGGATGGCTCGTTTCGCCGGCAAATGGACCTGCCAGTGCAAATGCGTCAGACTTCGTGCGCGCCCTGCTAGTAGAAGGCTGATTACACACCGCGGAAGGGATTCTTCGTCTGCGTCTTCCACCCAGCGCACGCCGGTCGTACAGACATCATATCCGCCCAGCTACCGCTCTTCCGAAGCTCAGCCTGCCAGAGCTCCAGCTGCTCGTGGTCGTCCAGTACAGGATCGCCGTCGCCGCAGAGGATTGCAGTGTTGATCTCAGGCTGCACGTCGCTTGTAGACGGGGAATCGCAGCGCCACGTCGAGTCGTCCCGTCCGCTCAGCACATACATCGCCCGCCCGTCGCCGGCCTCGAGGTCCGCGAGAGCCTGCGCGAGCTTTGGGAATGAGTTGTATGGCGCGTAGAGCGACTCGAAGACAACTCCGCGAGCCATATCCCAGTCGACCATGCCGTATATCGCGCCGTCGACGACCGCGACTGGATGCCGCAGGAGGTTGTCGACGATGCGTTCGTACCGGGCGCGGACGGCCGCTGGAGATGGCTCATGCAGAGCGCAAGCAGACGAGGTGCTGCAGGAGGTGAACAGCCAGTCTAGGGTGTCGTCTGCGTTGGCCACCGAGTCTGTCCATTGCGTCGTGTAATAGTTGTTAACCTCCGCAACGGCTGCGTGGTCCAAATGCGTTAGTCGTGCACATCACCCACTATACAGTCACGCGTACAGTCTACGACCAGCCGTGCAATTTTATCGGGGAACATGGCTGCCAAGCTGACAAGGGCATGAGCATAGGTGGACTACTATGAACGCAGCACACGAGAGATCGTTGCGTACGTGATTCCAAGGACAGTTCCGTAGCTACCTCCCCAGTACATGACCTTGTCCCGCCCGAGGGCTTTGTTCATTTCGATGATATCCGTGGCCACGTCGGCGGTGCCAACATGACGCGCCGTTGTATTTGCTCGTGCCACCGCAAGATCACCTAAGACATGGGACTTTGCGATGACTTCCCCAAGACCTGCAGCAGAAGCGTTGACCGAGTCGTGGCCTAGGCGGAGCCACATTCGACGTTCGCTCTCGCTCAAGAACACGGTGGGAGAGGGAGTGCTGGCGCCAACGCCTGTGATGGAGCAAAGTTCAGAGCTGATTTTCTGGGCTGGAATCAGGTCATTTCTTACCTCGCGGATCGAACCCGATGTGGTCATACTCGTCACCGAAAAGTGTAGACACAAGAAGACCTGCGCCGCGTATGAAGCCTAGCCCGCTTCCACCAGGACCGCCCTGTAAGTCAATACATGAGTATTATCCTTATGAATGCAGACTTGCGTACTGGATTGTAGAAGATCGGACCTCTGTACTCTGCTTCGTTTGCAGAGTACTTGGAAGGCAGCTTGGCAACAGCGATGCTGGCTTTAGCCCCGCCTGCCTCGGCGTAATCTAGTGGGACCTGGGGTATGAACGTCAGCATAACTAGAAAAGTGTTGTACACAAGGAGATCGCATGATGCTCGTACCTCGAACCTTGCGCATTTGAGGTAACCATAGCAGTCGACCCAATGGAAGGACGGGCTTGCTGAAAGCTGGCGCTCCATCAGGTACATGCCGGTAGAGAATCGGACGAGCGCACCTTGTCCCAATCGAACTCGTTGGAGAGGTGCAATGGTGAGTCGAAGGGCGCATGGACAACTTGCAGCCAGGTGAAAGCCCATGCAGTAATCCCAACGCAAATGAGCCCGATTGCCAGATTGAGAAGATAGTTGAGCAGGAGCGGCTTTAGGGTAATATCTTGGGGAACGAACACTGCAGGCGCGGCAGACTTCTTCTCATCGGCGTCTGGCATGCGTACAAAGGAAGGCGCTGCGTGTGCCGTCTTTGTTGAAGGGGTCGTAGTCGGAATAGTCGATGGGGTACTGTCGATGTGATAGCCTGACGGCAAGAACACGTTGAACCCTTCTATGAGTTCGCTGCGCCCTTCGAAGAGCTCGGTGATTTGAGCGACGGCCTGTGGAGTATCGATCCTGCAAGCGTCAGGCCACAAGGAGTCATTGCCTTGGATGCAAACTGACTGTCCGGCTTTGAAGCGTTTCATGATGTCGAGGAATCTGTTGTACATCTCGGGCGTGTCTAAAAACTCGTGCTTGACCCTGTCGAGGTATGCAAGCGCATCCTCGACGTCGAGGTGCCGCTCTGCGTTCTTGGGGGCCATGAGGGAAAGAAGGCACAAGCTCCCCAGATCGCGACCGATGCGGGGAGTTTATGTACTTCAGGGACGGGCGCTCAGCGCTGCGGACCTGAGGTCGACGCGCCGGCAAGTAGCAGACAGGTAAACGAGGCCGTTGCAGGTGTGCCAAACGACAGATTTGGACGAGGGCAAGACGCCCGTGCGGTCTTTGAAGTCGCGTTCCTCGTTGTCCGCACGGTCTCGGAAGAAGTTGAAGCTTCGTGGCGTGCGTGCGTGACTCGTGCAGAAGGCCAACGGTGGCCGCATTTGTGCATGGTCGGGAATACTCCCAGTTCCCGAAACCTGACTTGTCCACCCACGGCCAGCGAGCCATGACAGACCGCTTGAGAGAGGCGAGCGTCTTCGCGACTGCAGCGTCAGATTGCGGCTGACCTGGTCATCGTCTGGCAGAAATTCGCCCAGGTAGGATCGGTATCTGTATACCGTGCGACAAGCTCATGCCATGTGGCGCGGATAGTTGAAGCAGGAAGTCGAGGACAAGACCGAGCGCGTCGAGCAGGCCGAACGCAAGATAAAGCTGCTCGAGGACGACGTTCTGCAGCGAGACCACGAGATCAAGTCGCTGAGCCACAAGGTCGCGCAACTCGAGGACCAGCTCGAAGCGAGCGAGAAGACGGCCAAGGACGCAGTGGAGAAGTGCGGCGCCTCTAGCTGGGCGAAGCGTCTGGCTGACTGCGGCTCAGACAGCGGGTAATAGACGTCAAGCTTGAGCACAGCGAACGGCAGGTCCAAAGACTGGAGCAAGAACGAGACAAATGGGAACAGAAATATGAGGCGAGTGATCCGTTCGAATCTCTCCATCTCACTAACAAGGGCCAACGCAGGAGGCTCAAGAACGATTCAAGGCGTCCCAGAAGGAGCTAGACGAACTTGCCCGTTCGCTCGAGAACCTGTAACTTTAGGACACCTGAACAACCCCCGTGCACGTTCACGATATGTCGTTGATGGACATGCTCTCGCGCCATCTATGTACAATACTCATACAGTTGGGCAAATCCACACCCGTCGTTCCGTCATTCCTTTCGTTCCGTTCATACGCTGTCTTTCTTCTCAGGCTCTTCCCGCACACTGCCTTCGCTCCCCTCTGCAGCGCCGCCGACGTGCGTGGCCCCCTTTTCGTGCTCGAGGATCTCGCCCCTGTGTGCGTACCGACCGCCTGTCGGTTTCCAGTTCGCAGAATGCCACGGCTTGACGCCAGAGCGATACAGCTCGTCGATCTCCTCGAGCGACAAGCCCTTAACCTCGGGCACGCACAACCACACGAAGACGAAGCCGAAGACGAGCATGCCGAAGAAGATGAGCAGGATGAGCGGACCGATACTGGGTTGTCGTCAGCATTCCCCGTGCATGCGCTGGTGAGTGATGCTCAACGCACTCGGCAGCAATGCGTGGCGCGAAGAATCCCAGCAAGAAGTTCCAGATCCAGCTGCACAACAGTCAGCGAAGGGCGTCCAGGTTTGGGCGGGGATACGCACTTGGTAGCACTACCCAGGGCAATTCCCTTCGCGCGCACACGGAGCGGGAAGCTCTCGCCCAAGTACACCCACGGCGCTGGGACCTCGCGTCAGCAATACGACAGATTGAACCGCAGATGTGCGCACTTGGACCCCAGAACATGTTGAAGCCGAAGACGTGCAGGACGGCGAACGCGATGAGCGTGTCGCCAGCTGCGCGATTTTGTGCTGTCAGCGGGACGCCGGCCTTCAATTGCGCGGGCGTCGCGCTGAGGAAATGCCCAACAAGGCCAGCCTATGTGAACACGGATGAGCGTCCAGCATCAATACACCTTACGAACGTACAATCAAAGCGCAAACCTGTAATGAAGCATCAGGAACATGCACAAGGGCGTTGGCATGATGCCGCTTACCGCCTCCCATACTGCTCCTATGAGCAAAGACTTCCGCCTTCCAAGCTTCTCGATGAAGTACAACGCCTCGAAGCACAGGTCAGCCCGCATGCAATAGACAGAAATACACGAGCTAACATACCGGTATTGTGCCGCAGACGGAGACCGCGCCGAGAATAACCTGGATCACGTAGGGCGAGAGCCTTACGACAGCAGGTGTCAGAAGCAGAACATAGCAACATGACCACAACGCACTCGGTACCAGCGCTCTGGAAGAACGTGTCGCCGTAGTAGTAGTAGAAATTCTGGCCGTTGAGCTGCTGAATAAACTGCAGCATCATGCCGTTGCCCGTACGCTTCCAGAGCATGTTGCGCGTAGAGAAGCATTCCGCCCAAGTCGCTTTCCCGCCCTATATGAACACGTTTTCAGTCCCGGCGCGAATGGACAAGAGTCACTCTACGGTCACGTACCTCGTTCTCCTCGCGAATGGCGACACTGAGCTCGGCCACGACCTCATCGACGACCGGGTCCGACTCCTTCACGCTGTTGAGACCAGCGATCGCCCTGCGCGCATCTGTCTCGCGCCCTAGACCAAGCAGGTGACGCCTTTGGGAATGAACTTTCAGACCGACGGCAATCGCATCTGCGATAGGGACGTACGGGCTCTCGGGGAGTAGAAGAATGCCAAATATCAGGATAAGGCCCCAGACCATTTGCAGGCCTACGGGGACACGCCACGATGCGGAGCCTTTGACGGCGTGCGTGGCGAGGTCGAAGACTTGGCTCATCATGAGGCCGAAGATGATCTGCAGTTGGTACAGCGCGAGGAGCGAGCCGCGAATCTTCTTGGGGGCACTCTCGCCGATGTACAACGGCACAATTGCTAGAAAGCAGTAAGCAGTCAGTTTCCACGGCATGAGTGGCAATGAACGGCGCATATTGGCGTACCAGACAGAGCGCCGACGCCGAGGCCTGCAATGAAGCGTCCGATGGTGATTTGTGCAATGGACCGGTCTGTGGCAGTTTGGATGGCGACCCCAATGGTGAAAATCGTGGACCAGATGAAGATGGAGCCTTTACGGCCGTGCTTGAGATCCGATGTAAACGCTTGGCCAAGTGCACCGACGAAGGTACTAGACAGGCCTGTGTGAGCAGATATGTATACGGAGGACATGCACGTCGCGCACCCAGCAGACAACAGGGAAGTGATGATACTCTGGCGCGAGGCGGTGAGCACCATCTGGTTTTCGGCCTGGTCGAACTCGCCGAAGCGGTCGATAAAGTCGGGCATGATCAGGCATCCTGCAGTCAGGAGTTAGCTACAACGCGACGCCTCCAACTCGGCGCGACGCCTACTCGCCTGATATGACACCAATGTCGTACTACACGCCGCGTCAGATTCACGTCTGCGAGCGCGAATGCGGTGGTGAATCGCAACTCACCCCGAACAAGAAGCCGCCAAACGCGACGAAGAAGCAGAACAGGATAGCCTTGCCGTTCAACATTTGTGGCGGGCGGACGGTTTCCTTTCCTCCGAGGTGCGAGATACAGAGGAAGTGGGAGGGAAAACGAGGCCCCGTGCGCGGGTCCGTTCTCTCGCGCGGCCCTTCTTGAAGGTCGAAGTCGTCTCATGACAATGGAAGCCGCGCGGGCGATATAACAATGCCGGACCGTCGGCGCGTCGACATTGCGGGCATTGAATGGTCCGAGAACGTCACGAGCGCTGGGAAGCAGGGAGAGAAGATACGTCATGCGGCCTAGGCATATGTTGGAACACGGCAAGGATGGCCCGACAGACGCGGGACGTCATTTCGCGTCGACTTCGCACGGTGGAGAAGCGTCGAGCAGGCCAAAGGTTTCTCCGTCCATCACGACGCGCACACGACTTGGGCAGCACAGACGTTCTGATAGCTGAACAAAACGAGTTGTAGGAGTCGTCGAGATTCGCCCGGATATACGAGTGGGTCCAAACTCGCGTGAGAAGAGAGGATGCATGCTGTTGCGAGGACAGCTACCGGCCGTCGTGACAGCCGTACACCATAGGGGTCCTAGGATGCATACAGCCCATTGCAAGTCACAGTTCGTACTCGCCACCGAGTAGTCAGTGGTCAAGAGTGGTTGGAACCCCGCTCCCGCAACTTGACCTCCTAGCCTTAGACTAAGCCTAACCATGAACGGCCATGCCAAGCCCGCCGCTGCCCCGTCCGCCGAGGACGCCACAGACGTCGACGTCCAGGAGCTGCTGAAGGATATCGAAGCCGCGAATGAGGTGGCAGACGGCATGGAGTCCAGACTAGACAGCCTGCTCGGCACGTTGGACTCGCTCCTCGCAAAGCTCGAGGACGCCGAGCAGCAGCGCAACAACAAGAAGGATGAAAAGTCTTAGTCTGCTCTGTGCGCGCTGTCCTTGCTCGTCGCTGGGCCACGCTCATTTCATGTCGACCAGCTTGGCTCTTGCTTTCAGACTATCCCATTACCTTGTGCTTGTACCGTGCCCGGGGCCCCGAGAACCGGCTGTCATAATACTACCTATAAGGTCAATCCTGTATCTCAGTGCTTCTACTCCTTGCCATGCGCCTTCCATACAGCAACGCCTCGCGTTCCGTGTCACGAAGGAAGCGCCCGTTGAAACGCCTATGCGATTGGCAAGAACCACTTCCCTGAAGCACTTCCGTACTGCTTGGATACAACTCTTACTCCGAGCTCACCCTGCGTCCTGCTTGGGGCTTTGAGCTCTGTTCACTTGGGATTTTGATGTGGGGTGTACGGTGCACGGCGATCTACCAACACGTCTCGACTCGGCCAGTGGGTGTACAACGTTGCTGAAAGCACTCGTCTGGCAACTCGCCTTTATGCTCCACGCTTCCTCAAACTTGACGGAATTGTTATGACTCTCCCAGTGTCAATCGTGCTCCTGCTTCGGGTTAGGCATCCTTGAAGACAGCTCTGCATACACGGAGGATCGATATGCATCAGGCCAGAACACCCACCTTGACTGAAGAGTCCGGCCGCTTCTCCCGCGACCAGGTACGTTCCATGGCCGTGTCCTTCGCTTTCGCGCGCGACGAAGACACAGGTGTTGACTAGTGACTTCCTGTTCGCCGCTCGCGGATGGCTCGAGGAAGACGATCGCTTCTAGCGCGCTTGTCGCCGACGCGGGCTGTGCGTAGGTGGCGCGGTCGTCGGATGCGCCTGCGAGCGCCTGGAGCATCGCGTCGAGTGCAACGTCGCTTGTGGACGGTGGCGGTGGCAATATCTATCTCGTCGCTCCAGGCTTTGACTTGGTCCTCCCGTCGACAACGAAGGGATAGATGACCTGGCATTGTGTTCGTCGCCGACAACAACGTCGACGGTGCGTGGCCCTTCCGACTGTTGGGATGACGCAACAACGCGGGACAGTGCGACGCATCGGTGGACAAAGAGCGCGCCCGCGGTATCCTGGAAGACGAAGAGAAGGGCGCTAGTCAGAAATGTCAATCGTGGAGGGAAAGGAGTACTTTCGATGGTCGACGGATCCGGCTCGCCACACGGACAGTTCAATTTCCGGTATGCGAACCTTATGTAATGCCTTGGAAGTTGGACACGCAGGGCCGGATGATATGTATGAGGATGCTGAGTCGGGACTCGGGAGCACTGTCCCTTGGCTTCGACCACGACGAATTGTGCGCGATCCATCGTACTCGTCTCGACGTTCTTATATCGCTTGCCCGTTCAATCTCATGGACGCTGTACATTCTGCAGCCCTGGTGTGTATTTAACATGGCGTCGTCACCCAGCCACTTATGCCCTGGCGTGTTCAGAGGCTGCCAGTCGAAATGCAGCGCAACATCGCTTTTCATTGCGAGCGGAGCACTTTGGGGCGCCTCGCCTGTACCCATAGCACATGGACATCTGCCTCTGAGGTCGCCCTCTACGAGTCCATATCGACTTGTCTCGACCCGCTCGAACGATGCACGGTCGAGCTCCTCCGCATGCTGGCTCAGCAACCCGGCAAAGCCGCGCTCGTTCGCTCGTCCTCCATGTCATTCTCTCGTGACGTCAATATGAGATACGCTCGCACCAGGTTTGGGCGCTCGCCCGTGCGCTTGCCGGAAATTGTGTCGCTGTACTGCGATGTGCTCGTGCGCCTCATGAATCTTACCACAATGTTCTGCGACCGCAATACGTTCTATGACGCAGTGTTACGGATCATTCGCTCTGGAGTATTCAGCCTAAAGTCGCTCTCGATTCCAGACGAGGCCACTCAGGGGGGCTTTACGGCCCTAGACGAAGCCCTCATTCCTCATGCGGGAACATTGCGGTCTATTGGGCTTCTCTACAGCTACAGAGGTCCCCTTCCTGGTAACAGTTTCGGTTGTCTCGCACAGTTCGCGGACCAATACTCAACGTTTGCACTGTCAAATTACGCCGACCCCTTGGTCTCGTCATGCCTGCACCTATACCCTATCTTGGATGCATCATCGCCCATGTGGGACACGGATTTATACGTGCAGAACGTCCGACATGCGTTATGCAATCGGGACGACATGAAGGGGCCGAAGATCATTGTGACGTGCCTTGAGCGTCTCCACTCCGTCGTACCTCGCCTACTTCGACATCTTGCTGCATCCTTCCCAACCGTCGCTTCTCTCTCGGTACGGCTCCTTGTGACCGCACCGAACAATATGGATCATCGAGCTCGTGCTACGGACAGCTTGTCCGCATGGGTCCCTCAGGCTATCATTGCATCTTTGGCGCCATTTGAGCGCAGCCTTCCACACTCACACTTTCTCTGAACATGGAAGAGCCAGCTCCCATTGCCTGGGATAATGAGCTTACAGAGGACGAAGAGCGCGAGCTCCTCGGACACGTTGCAACCAGCTGCGGGAGCGTGCATTTCGTGACGCTTCCGATCAGGAATGAATACCGTTACGACCCAGATGCGGAGGACGGGTGGAGCTTAGAGTATGATTATTATGAAGAATATTGCGCGATGATATCGATTTCGGCGTTTACGACGGGTTTGTAAGTGGCTAGTCTTGGTAGTGGCCTCGAGTCGAGTCCGGTCACAAAGCCCCTCTCCGATCCCTCGTACATAAGTACCGTCACTTGTCGCCAATTAGAGATCTTACCACCCGAGTTCCAGCCTCATTGTTCGCCTCCCATTACTATCAGAAAGTGTATGACAATTCGATATTCATACACCCGGCTGCTACAATCGGACCTCGAAGGGGAGGGAAGAGAGAAGCGCAACGCTTTGCTTGTTGGTCGTATCAGGCTGGTCTCCCGTCCGCATGTAGCCTGAGAAGCAGGTGAGAAAGCTACGTACAGCCATTGGGAACCAGAGCATCTGCGTTTTATGCGCCTGCCAAGTCGCCTGATGAAGTTGGTCCAGCTCAGCCCAAGAGCTTGAGAGTAGCGTGAGACAGATAGAGACACTCTCTGGCTGCCTGCTCGTCTGTGAGAGACGGCGTGCAAGGCTCCGAAAGACTTGCGACGACACGCGCCTCGGCGTTTGAGTGAGTAAGCGCACATCTGGCTTGTTTGGTAAACGGACTTCACGGCCGAGGGAGAAAGGCAATCATCTACTTGCTCCCGGTGATGCGGTCATCGATGACGTAAGAGCGCTTGTGAACACCAACGCGATGCTGACGGTGGAAGAAGTACATAGAGTATCTCCAGATCAAGCAGTGTATAACGAGAGCATGCAGCTAGCATATCAGCGGAGGGACGCTGAGAACTCACCAGGTTTGTTTCTATTCCGGAAATTGAGAGAGGTGGTTGCACGCATGCGAGAAGGTTTCTTGGAACGAAAATGGTGTTTTTTTTTCTGCGAATAAATGTGCGCTTAGTAATAACTCATAATTCGAGTAGCCGTAGCGTTTGAAATCCGAGTCGTCGCAGCGTAACTCACAATAACCAACCCCCTCTCTCTTACTCTCAACGACGCTGGACTGCAAGGTTGCCGTACCTCAGCATCCTAAAACACACCGCTTCGGAAGCACTGATTCGGGAGCTGTGTTGCTTGCCTTCAACCACGCTCAAAGTTGGGCGCAATCTCGTACCCACTTCCCTCTTCAATTATGGCTATTATAAGCGAAGGCCTACTGGTACGCGGTTTCTGTTATCGTCGCATATATGCTCACGGATGATTCCAGAATCTGCCCGTCGAGATGCGGCGCGAAATTGCCCTGCAGTGCGAACGGGGCGATTTGACGTGTCTCGCCCGCGTCCACAGTGTGTGGAATCGACCATGCGAGGCCGTTCTCTATGGGACCATCGCTCTCGGAGCAGTGCCCACCAACGACAACCGCGTACTCGAATTATTCCACGCTCTCGCTCTGCGTGGGAAAGCTTCGCTCGTCCGGTCCTTCTTCATCACCTGCCTGCGCGATCCTGTCGAGCCCACTGCCAGCGAGCTCCGCACCCACCGCGCTACTAGTATGTCGAAGGCATATCGTGACGCGTTGGCCCACATGGTCAACCTCGTCGACCTTAGGGTGCCTCTGTGGGACGCCGATCATCCCAACGACATATTTTATCCCCGCCTTCTGCCACTTCTAGCGGCTCGGACGTTTAGACTCAAATCTCTTGTTTACCCATACCCTCGGCAAGGACAACCCCTTACCGCCCTCTATGCAGCGGTTATTCCTCATGCATCATCACTGAAGTGTCTTGGGTTGGCTCATCGAGACTACGGTCTTGAATGGGGAGGATACTTGCCCCGTTTCGCTCATTTTCAAAACTCTGGGTTATCCGTCTTCGAACTGGTGGACTGGTCTGGTTCAGAACTCTCCGACGTCCGTCTGAGTCCGCTATTGGACACCTCTCTGAGCGTGTGGAACTCGGAGGAGTATCTTCGAGACATTCAACTAGCCGTCGACGCTTGTTCGACAAACGACCGACGCTTCACTGTGGGAATCGCGCTGCATCTCCACTCCGTCATACCGACCATTCTCCTATATCTCTCGAATGCCTTTCCGCGCATTGGCTCCCTCACATTCGTCCTCATGAAGCCAGCCGCGGCAGAATCTGAGGATCCGGCTACGAGTCTCACCGTCGTATGCGCCGCAATCGTCGAAGCTTTGACGCCATTCGCCCCTCACCTCTTCGAGCTCAAATTTACAGCTACCGAGATGCCGTCAAGGGACGGCCGAATGGACTGGTTGCCCATTCCAGTGCGATGGCTTACGGATCACGAACACCAAGACTTGCTCCGGCAGGCCAGCAGCCGATGCCAGAACCTTCGGAGCGTGACATTCCCTTGCAACGTTCAGTGCAAGTTTTCTCCGGACGCACCGAACGGCTGGGAAATAGTTCGGGGGAGTTTTGACCATGATTTCGGTGCTTGGTTTGATGACGAAACTACTTTCCGCTCTATATGAAGCCCTTCTACGCGCCTCGCTACCATATCTTCATATGCTTGTGTTATGCCCGTGCCAACTGTTCTCCCAACTGTCCTTTCTCGATTACACTGTCTCGGTTCTCTGCAGCATGTGACCAGTCTCAATATACACATTGGCAGCACCGACAGCGACAGTCTTGAAGGTGAAGCCGAGAATATGGCAAATGGAATTATACTACCGGATTTGGCCAGCTGATTTCACGGATGCAAAGTTCTACGCACTGCAACTCTGCACCACACATCAACTCGGATTGCGAGCGTAGCGAGTAATCGAACCCTGAATGAGAAATCGGAACTAGCGCGCTCACTTCCACTTTGTGCAAGCCCTGATCCTGCTGTACTCGAGTACGTTAAGGCAGTGGCTCCGACATAAGGTAGCCTTCACTCATATCCAACCGACGTCCAAATCGGGACATGACAGATGTGATCGCCGTTTTCCTCCATATTTTGCAAGACAATGAGAAATCTGAGCCCCATAAACTGTCCGAAATTCTAATAGCTGTGCAACGGTGCAAGAATTGCGAGAAACGGCGCAGCGGTCGTAGCGTAATTACCGATTTTTGGATTCTGCATGAGATGATAGGACTCAGCACGAAATCGATAATTCCACTTCGAGGTCAGACCCGATAGCCTTCAAACTTTGTGCAGGCAGAATTACATGACTTCCACACAATTCATCGGGAGCATATTTCTTGTAAGTGGTTGCAATGGACGGGAAAGTGTCGAAACGACGGCGGTCGTCCCAATTAGGAAGGTCGGTTGGATATGAGTGACGGCTACCTTAGATGGAGGGTTTAGATTCATCACTGAAGAAATGTGGTACATATTGACAGTTAAATACAAAGAGACAGTCTGGCAGCAGTGACGCGTGCCATTCAGTACGCAAGTCGCCTGGGCTGTTGGCGGTGGCGGCCGTGCCGGTGGTGGCGATGGTGGCCGCGGTGGTGCGTGTGGGACGGAGTTGATGCTGTCTGAGAGTCGCTGAGGCTAGAAGAGGGAACGACGGTGGGCATCTGTATTGTCGGAGTAACGGTTGGCTGCTCCTCCGCCGAGCTCGAAGACGAGGAAGTCGATTCAGCAGCAGTCGACGAAGTGGTCGTCGGCTCAGCACTAGTGCTCGAAGTGGTGGAAGTAGAGGCCGGAAGGGATGTGGATGTAGGGGTCGCTCCAGGGATTTGCGACGGAGACTGAGAAACGAAGATGTCGTTCTGTGCTCCGTGCTGGAAGCCGAGCTTCATGTTGTACCCTATAGCGATCGCCGTGAACATTCACTCTGGCATCTTCAGTAGGAAGAAACGCATACCAGGACTACGCCAGTCACCGTCAGCCTGCATTGCGTCCAGATCCGCAATATTGTTGATTGACGGCTCTTGGTTCATGATGACCAGACCACGCGCGCCGGTGACACACGCTGTCGCATTACCTTCGCACCACCGAGGGACCTGCGCCTTCGCAACTGCCGGTGCGTCGGGACGAGCGTTCGTGACCTGGCACTTGAACCCGTTCATGTACTACAGCCTCGGTCAGACCAGCTTGGTTTGGCCATACTGCACAGCGGTTCGCACCATATTCGGCTGTTCAGGATTTGTCGTGAGCTACAGACGCATAGGAGGGTGGTATACAAACGAACCTCTCCGCAGTGGTTGGGAACTGCGTAGTTGTGAGTAGGCTTAGTTCCCGTTCACAATAAGAGAACAACGAACGTACCCCAGCTCCATGCACAGATGCATCCCCCCGGAGGGCACGCAGGCATATCTGCGGGCACTGGGTAGACGCCCATACGTTTCCACGGCGACTTCTCCAGGACACTGAAGATGACGAGATCCTCGTACTTCACTTCGTTGATATCAGACTTGTACGCAATGGCTAGCAACGGGTATGTCATGTCAGCACGCTAGATGAATATAAAAGGAGAGAAGACTCACCAAGGACAGTGCCAGCAGCATCGGCCTCGTTGAGAGTATGCATGTTCGGCGAAATGATGCTGGGAAGCGTCAGTGGGTAGTGCTTCAGGAAATTTGCCGCTGACGAACCAGGTGTCGTTCCTTGTCCAGTGCTCGAGCTCAGGGTGCGCTGCGAGTGCTTTTTAGTCCCCCGCGGGCGGCTATCCGTACTGCAAACAGCAAACCTTGGCCATCTGGAGCGATTCGTGAGCTGAGGCTCAGGGCAACCAAACGAAGGACCGATCATCTCACTCACCAGCCCATTCACTAGTTTGTGTGCCATCTAGTTGCGATCAGGTAATGTTTCTAGGGAATGTGTTGGCGCACTGTAGCTCAGCGTAGTGTGGCCACGGTTGTCTGCGACCGTCGTCAACATATGTGCACAGAACGCTGCCCGCGTTCGACGAACCCGCAAGCTCCAGGGTGATGTGACCGCCGGCGGGTCTGAGGGTTACCGTGAGATGGAGGCTCTAGCAGTCACCTCACACGTACACTGCGAGGAACTCGCCGTCTGGAGGAGGGAAGTTGCGGCACTTCAAGATACATGAGACGCGCATGCAGACGTGAATGATGCCCAAGAAACGCACGTCCCCGTGGAACCAAAACTCATCCCAGGTCTTCTCGTACAGCGGCTGAGCTGTAGTCGGGGCGTTCGGGTTGTCTTCAAGTCTGTGGAAGCTCAAGTAAGCAGACAGTGTAAATGCAGAACGCGTGAAACGTACTGGGGACCATTGCGGCAGAACATTCCTGCACAGGGAATACAGTCAGCGCTCGACGCAGAAAGGACGCTCGACGTACCAGGTCCCCAAGCACCCACATGCGCGTGCGCGAGCTGCACCAAAAGGCCAGAAGAAGCGATAAAAGTTGCCGCAAACGCGCGCATAGTCGAAATAAGGCAATAAAAAGGCGAAAGAAAAAAGAAACGCCTGCCAGTGGCAAGAAGAGGAAAGAGGAAGAAAGAGATAACAACCAAGCCGGCGGCGGGCGATAGTATATTATAGCTCGGCACCGCCTCGACAGCACAAGCAGCTTGGGCTGCGCACGCGCGTCCAAGACAGGCGATTGACTGTAGATCACCGGCGCTAACAATGACCACCACATGCCGTTCCTGCCTCGCAACCGGTCTCCTCTCACCGCAAGGACGAGTGACCGGCGACCACAGCAAGACGACTGAGAACCGAGCTCAATCGTCGCTGCTCGTGTTGTTGATTCGACATAAACCTGCAGCGAGCGGACCGCAATTTATCAGTTCGCTGGAGGTGTCGTAACCATGCAAACACATGGCGAGGATTCGGAGCCGCTTCGCAGCAGCTGGTGTGCGTTCATTCCAGCAATATAAGCATCTACAGCAGAGAAGCGAAGCACGACAGCAAAGCACACAGAAGTAAAGGTCAAATATACAGGACAGCCGCCATCCAGGACTGCAGCACAATCGGCACGTACACAACGCACACAAACGGAAGGAACCACCCGCCGAGGAGCTCGTACTCGCGCACGACGTTCTTCGCAAACCCTGGGTTAACGAACGCAGGTGCGCACAGAGCCGCAAGTCCGATCTTGAAGAGACGGTGGCTCTGTGGCGAGACCGAGACGAAAGGCAGGGCGAGCACCGCCGCCAGCGACGCGGCAAGCGCGAAGTTCAGCACGGCAATAATCGAGATGACCATGCCAGCGGACAGGAGGGTGAACGCGTGCAGTACTGTATGGAATGGTGCGCGTCCCCCGGTACTCCGAAGGCCGTTCTTGAGCGGAGGTGGCGCGACAAGAACGAGTCCGATGTACGACGCGGCGATGGTGATGGTGTTGTACTAAACGGGATCAGGATAAGGTAATATCAGGCGCATAAAAGCTATAACGTACGCGAAGGTGTTCGACAAAGGACGGGAAGCGCATGGCGAAGAGCAGCAGCACGCCGATGGCATGTGTGGCGAGCATCACGCCGAGCGGTTCCATGACTGCTCTCTGCCTTTTCCGCGGCACGAAGGTCTTCTCAGTTACGAGCACTGGCGCAGGCGACTCCTTCGTGGTCTGCTCGAGAGCAGCTTTGTACTCGACCTCCGCATCCCATTCATCGTACTCAGTCCAGCCCGCCTGCCGCCAGACACCAAGACCCGTCAGCGTAATGGCGATGCTGAGTATGATCGCGCAAGGTAGATAGTGTCCGATCTTGAGGAAAGCATGCGGCCCAGCCATAAGGTAGAGGAAGAAAGACGCGTGCAAGCGTTCAAGGAGGTTGTTCATTGTGCGCAGCGAGGATTCGACAAGCCTGTAGGTCGTGCATAAGTACACTGTCCAGCCACGCACCAATACTGCGCACGTACTTTCCGAGGGAGTGGAAGCCATGTGGGCCGACAGCAGGGACAGCGAACACTGTAATCGCGTCGATGCGGAATCTGCAGATTGTCAGCGGCTACATCTTCACCTGTACGGGAACTTTGCGCACTGATGGAAGAGCCCATGCACACCACTCGGCCGGCCAACGACTTCATACCCAAAGTGTCTGAGGATGTTGCGCGCACGCAACTGGTACGTGTGTAGCTCCTTGAGCACCTTGACATGCCAGTCCGCCTTCCCATGGTGCCGACTGAGTGAGAACGGCTGTTCGATGTGATCGTACAGCACGACAGGGACGCCACCCGTGTGGGAGGTAATCATCGCAACAGAGTTCATCAGATCCTGGTTTGGCAGACGACCGTTCAGGCCGTCTGAGCGGCAAGGTAGCGTAAGCACAGCGCGCTGTGTGAAAGAGGTAAGGGCGAGCCGCACCGAAGAAGAGACCGAGGTGCGAGAAGGAGTGACCGGGATAGTCTATGTTCAGCGCCGTCCATATGACACCCGAGCTCAGT
The DNA here is from genome assembly GCA_001632375.1 of Exidia glandulosa HHB12029. Lineage (NCBI taxonomy): Eukaryota > Fungi > Basidiomycota > Agaricomycetes > Auriculariales > Exidiaceae > Exidia > Exidia glandulosa. The sequence goes on from KV425911.1 coordinate 192,794, forward strand.
TCAAGAGGCTCCGCAACGAGATCTACGCGCAGGTCAGATGTGGGCAGCGGGAATATATGGTGGTCACGGACTAGACTGAGGTAAACCGTGATAGGCGTTCAGCCACGCCTGCATGCCGTCGAGGTAGCCATCGCTTATGACGAAGACTAGGTCCTTCGCCCAGTACGAGTAATCTGTATTTGGGGGTAAGAAAGTGTCCTTTTCCTATGCGTGGACGCTGGGTTGCGCAAGAGCAATGAATGATGGCAGTGCGCGGAAGTCGCTGAACAGGTCACAGCGACCTTCAAGCGTGTGCTGCCGACCTCGAGACATGGCGAAAGGAAGGCTTACTTGTCAGGAAGCGGGCCAATGCAAGCACGGTAGGGACACCACGCTGGTTAATGGCTCCTGCACCTTCGTCGATGCGGCTCAGCCACGACGCGCTGATGACCATGGCCTCAGCACCAGACGAGCGAGGCGCTGGGAAGACGGCATATGTGTTGGTGCCATTAACGGACTGTGCGCATGGAATTCAGAGGCATGAACCTAGGTTCAGACACGTCGACGCACCCCCGTCGCGGTGCTGAACGCGTAGCGCTGTGTCGAAGAGGATATTCCAAGTTTTGCAAACTCGTCTTTGACCCAGGCTGTGAGCCTGCAGGTGCGCGAGTCAGTGGGCAGTTACAGACAGCTGTAGACGCGCCACGTACTCTGCCTTGGACGCGTTTCGCGCATGCAGCGCGTCGAGCGATTCGAGGTAACGGTCAGCCGCGTGCACGTCGTCCCAGCCCCATTTCGTCAGCACCTGGCCAGGCTGGAGCGCGTTTTCGTCGATGTAGGTCCCTCGTCCCAGCCAGGGCGACGCGAGTGCAGCCAGCCACGCATAACCGAGCACGAGTAACAGTATTCGTGCGTAAACGAGGTATTTCGCGTAAAGGTTCTCGAGCTGTCTGCGTCGTCGTACGCGAGCCACGAGCGCAGCATGGGGATCCTCGTCGCCGTCGTCGTCAGCGCCGGCGCGTCGGCGCCTCCAAGCTTTCGCGATGAGGCGGAAGATGAGTCCGGCCATTCTGAGTTCGCTTTCTGCCACAGCTCGTTGCTATAACCCGGATGTCCTCAAACTCAAAACGTTCCCCTTCACAGCCCATCTCAAATAAATGGGCGTGCCAGTGTATGTTGCGGTCTTACTATATCTGCCCAATGGAAACAAGGAACATAAATTACCTCTAACGACAGCGTGCGAGGGTTTAAAACAGAAAAAAGCCAAGTCCAATCCATATCCTCCACAATCACTCATTACCGCCCATGGTCTTAGAGAGTCTGCCAGGACTGGTTCTTGGTCGTCGTCGAGCACTGCCAGATCTGGACGGGCGTGCCGGCCTTGAACTGGCCGTTGGTGACGTCGAGGCACTTGTCGAAGTTGAGCCATTCGATGTGGTTGTTGGCCGAAGAGGTGAACATCTGGTTCGAGCCGCCGGCGACGCACGACCAGATCTGAAGCTTGGTGCCCTTCTCGTTCACGCCCTCCGTCACGTCGAGGCACTTGTCGCCGTGAATGACGAGCTGCGCGTTGTCGGGCTTCCAGGCCTGCGAAGCGTCGCCGGTGCACGCCTCCAGAGTAACTGCGGCACCGTCGGCGTTGTCAGCTGCGGTGAGGCAGAGATCCGTAGCCTGAGCGGGCGTGATGGCGAAGGAGCCCGGGGCAGGCGCGTCTGTGGGGGCAGGCACCGGCGCTGCCGTCTCAGTCGGCGCCGGGACGTCAGTCGGGAGAGGGTCCGCAGGAACGTCAGTCGGGAGAGGCTCAGTGGGAACGTCGGTTGGGAGAGGCTCCATCGGAACGTCCGTCGGGAGGGGCAAGTCGGTGACGGGCAGGTCCGTCGGGAGGGGGAGGTCAGTCGGCACCGGGAGGTCAGTTGGCGCCGGGAGGTCAGTCGGGGCAGGGAGAGGCTCGCCATCAGCGCCGTCTGGGATGTTTGTCAGGGTCTGCACATGGACGGCCACCGCCTCAACAAGTACGACGTACTCATAGACCAGATCTGGTTCGGCGCGTCAGCGACACACTTCCAGAAGGAGACGACGGAGCCAATGGCGAGGCTGCCGTGGCTGAGGTCCATGCAGTCACCGCTGGCCGCGTTTTGGAGCGTCTGGCCGGCCTCATCGTACACCCACTGCTGCGCTGGCTGGGCAGCGTCGCAGGTGGAAATCGTCAGGGGAGCGCCGGGCTGCGCGCCCGCCGGGAGGGTGATGCACTGGTTCGAGAACACGCGGAGCTGCGAGTTGTCGGTAAAGATGGCCTGCTCAGGGGTGCCAGCACAGGGCCCGAGGACTATGGCCGTCCCCTCAACCATCGACGCGTGCTGAGGCTGGATGCAGCGCTGGGCGGTCACCGACGGGCCGGCGGGGCTGATCGCCTTCTGCGCGAGCACGAGCGCCGGCGCGAGGAAGACCGTGGCGAAGAGAGCCGAGGACGAAGGCATGGCGATAAAATCAAGTGAAGATGAAGAGAAATACGAAGTGAAGAAAGGCTGAGAAAGGGGCAATGAAGAGCCCGAAAGAGTACGCAGAGACTGGGAGAAGGCTGAAAGGTGAAAAGGCAAGTCTGAGGGAATTCGAATCGGCGTCTGCTTTATACCCGTCGGCGTGGCAGCGCCGGTCCTGATCATCATCACGAAGCGGCAAGACTATCCCTTGCGCGCGCCGAGTTTCTATTTCCTCCCTGCCGGAGAGTCCAAACGCTATTTTCTGTTCTCCAGCTCTCGAGTCCCGTCGTGCAGTCCTCTGCCTGCGCACAAGGAGGATTGGAGTGCATGTGTATGTATGCTGTCCTCGTGCATTCCAGTGTCAGTAGCATCACTGATGTCGCCGTGGCATGCAGGGCAGTGCATTTGCCACTGTGACGACGGTCCGTTTGTAACACCGGAACCCTCGGCAAAGCAGCACTCGGTCAAAGGGTAGCACACGAGTAGCAATAGGGAACTGAGAGCGTTCGTTCGCTGTCCACGACATTCAAGCCGAGAGTGGGTAGTGGATCCACCACGGAAACCAGCTACGATGGGCTGTGCTGCTTCGATTGCCTGCTCCTATCATAATCCTGGTGCTGCGCAAAGATCATCTATACGCCCAGAGGCTTTGGTATAAGTATGATAAGCATGTTACGAATGTTACGAAGACGTATTTCAGACCGTAAATTTTATCTTGGCGTTGCAATCGATATCGTTTCCTATGGCATTGAAATAAGAGAGAGGGAAAGTATTCCCACCATCGTGCATTTACAAACCTACCACAGAGAGTAATCCTGCATCCTCCATGACTAGCACTGGAGCAGGGGCTGTCGGCGCCGAGAAACTACCATTGAAGTCGAGCCGGAGGAGCAGCCTCTCCAATCGCCGTATCATCTGCCCTGCGCGCTCGGAGTCGGCGACCGTCGCGTCGCTCTTCCCTCGCATTCCCTGAGCGGCGAATGAAATGCCCGCCGTGGTCGAAGGATTCAGCAACATGGACGCATCTGCTGTCGCACCAGACGTCAAGGGTTGCGAAGTAGTGGTAGACAGATGGTCATAAAAGGACTCGAGTAACGTCGAGAGGGTCTGGTGCGAGTCGGGTTGCGTATTAGCTCAGAAGTCCGGTACAATAAAGCAAAACATCGCACCTCGTTGACCTCTTGGACTACTGTGAAGCGTTCACGGACCAACTCGCCTACAGTCTGCCGTCCGGCGGCAACGCTGCCCTCTGCCAGGAGAGGTGGAAGAACGTCTCCGCCCCATCGCTCGACCTGGCCCACAAAGCGCTCGCAAACCTCGCAGATAGAGCGAAGCAACGCTGAGAGCGCAGGCGTTGAGAGGAGGCACCCCGCAACGACTCGCTCGAGGAAGGTCGAGTGCAGGCCGCGCAGCGTCGTGAAGTCAATATGGGGCGCACTTATCCCAGACGACGACGAGACAGAGTTCGTCTTCTGGTGTGAGTCGCGGAACATCGCGTGAGAGACGGACGCGCTCGCTGTCAGGCCCATAGTAGCGGAGTCGGTGGACCACAAGTGGGTCTTGAGAACGTGGTACTCCTCGTCGATAACATCGGGCATGATGTAACCGAAGAGCGTATCGAGGAACCATGTCATCTTGCGGACGACGCCCCACCCAGCTCGCAACGCCGCACCGCGACCCTCGCTTTCGTCTCCGCCCTCGCCGAGGCCCGTCCATCGCCTTCGTGCGCGCTGTGCATTCGACAGTGACGACCAGCAATCGAATACGCGCATGTGAACGCGGCGGAGCGATGATAAGAACGCGAATATGTGCGAGTAGATGCGCAAGTCCGATGGCTGGAGGAAAAGATCCAGCGGGAAGGGCAGAATATATGACATGTCCATTGGCGTGCCAAGTACCAGGTCATTGAAAGTTGTGGTCGGCGCGAACGCTTTGGAGAACGAAGTGGAGCGGTTCGCGCTCAGGATGTTGGCCAGGTTCGGGAGGATGGGTGCCGACAACGTGGGGAGTAAGGGCCGATGCGGACCCGAAGGGAGCAAGAGACGGAGGCGAGTAAGCGTTGGGTCGTGCTGTGCGCTCGTACCCAAGGAGGCGCGCAAGATGGCGAGCTGAAGATCCTGCTCGCGAATCATCTTTGTCGTACCGCGCGTGAGTCTGCTGTGCTTTAAGCTCTCGATCTCCCGGATGAAGGCGACAGTAAATTCCCCATTACGGAGGAGGAAATAGTCAGACCTGGACGTGGATGAGAGATTGCCACGGATCAAGGAACGGGGCGCTCACAATGAATTGATCGTCTCGTCAACGTCCTTCCGAGTCAAGACATTCTTCCAGAGCCACTCGCTGACATTTTCGCGAATTTTCGCGATCACCGCATCGAAGTCATGTCGCTGTGCGGGCATAACGATGTCGAGCAAGCGTGCGTGCTCAACTGTCAGGTCTCGAGGGAGCTCCAGACGCTGACGCCACTGAGCGGTCTGACGCTTGACCACAGCGATTGCACGACCAACATATGCGATCGAGTCGGCTGCATCCTCCGATACGCAAGAAGGTATCGAGGTGGGATATGGTAAATGTTTCTCTGGGTCCGCGAACTGCTCTGGAAGGCCGTGTATGACGAAGCAGGCAAGCTGAGCCTTCCAGACGCGCTGCACAGAGTCTGCAAGGCGGACATAGATAGATGCTGTGAGATGCACGCCCGTTTGGGCGCGTTCCAGCAAGAGGTCAAGCAGAGGTCCAGGGTACCACAACGGATTTGTAGCAGGGGCAGTATCTTTCTCCAGAGCGTCAAACAGCGTGTTGAGTGTGGCAAGAGGGGCAGACCACTTGGAGAATGTAGCCATGACGGTGGACAATGGCACGAAAGAGCCCGAAGCGACCATGCTGGAGTCTCGTTGCAAGACACGGGCTTCTACATCGACGATGAGCGCATCGTACTCGTTCTCGAGCAGATCCGACAGTGTTCGACAGAGCGCGGCGACATATCTGGATGACCTCGAGCTGAGCGCGGCGCACGACTGTCGCACACGGCGATAGCGCGATGCGATGGATCCAATGGAGAGTAGGACGTCCCTTTCGCCCGGATGTAAGAGTTCCGCGAGAGCTGGCGTCACCGAGCGGCCGTCGTCGACGAAGAGTGACGACGGGTGTCCAGCGAGAATCAGGAGCAGCTCGGCCAACATCGCGACGCGGCGGTCGGAAGCAACCACGGTTGGCGCGTGAACAACTCCGCTCAACACGCTCTCCACTATGCAAAGAGCTCTACAGCGCCGTCTACATTCGACTCTGGCTATCAAGACGATGCGGGCGCCATCACTCGACGAATTTCGCACGAAAGTTCTACCCACACACGAGCCACGATTAACACCGACGCTCTTGCCGCCTGGCCAGCTTTGCACCGGTGGTGGAACTTTGAGACGCTGCGCCGCCCCGAGTCTGCTAGCCTTGTCGTGCCCGTGAAAGCGTCGAAGCGCCATAGCGACAACTCGGTCGGCGCAGGCTACAACTCCTCGCAAATGGAGCAAATCCAAATGCCGTATGACACTTTCATCGACGCGTTCATGCTATGCGCATTGCAACTGAGCGAGTCGCGCTATGTCGGCTATCTCGCTCAGTACACACTCCTGGACAACATTCCTTCCCTGAACGACGGGCACGTATCCCGGCGACGTTATGCGATGTCTCGATGCTCGAGGTCGTGACCACGGCGGATGGAATCTAGGCGTTCATAAAGCTTGTGCATAAGACGCTCACGAAGCATGGTGCGGAGCTCGGCGACGAGGACCATAGGAGAAGAGTTCAGGTTCTACTGGCGACTTCTTTCACTCTGGACATGCGCGCACATGCGCGCTGCGCGCGCGTGCTCACTCCACGAAGCTACAACACTCCGCTTCACACGCTTCCAAGCTCCCGTAAAGAGCGTAGCGCTACATCGAACCAATACACACATATTGTTTGAGCACGACTTTGCTTCAGTCGAGGGAACTGTTCCATGACCGCCTTCTGAACCGTGTACTTTCCCCAGAGCCTGCGGCGTACAGGTGACAGCTGATCTACAAGTACAACAAGGAGGATTGCTACGCTTGCTGCTGTGCTTGGAGGAAAGCCGGTTCCAGTAACTCGTCAATGTGTGGTACAATCGACTCCACATGCACCGGCTTCCATCCCACAGCTCTTCCGCGTTCTGCCTTGATCAGTGTACCCCTGGCAAGAACACTGCGGTAAGGTGACGACGGTCGTCAGATGCGACACAAGTACTGGTACGATGACGGCGAAAGCACGCACAATGCCCACGGGTGGAGCTTAGTTGCTTCAGCGACAGACAAACTTTCGAGCTGGGTGCTCTGATACAGCCCCTTCTTGTGAAAGAAGTTCGCTATAGCTTGGAGGACATCCTTGCTCTGTTGTTCGTAAGTCGATGCGATGTAGAATTTGGCGAAAGGTGAAGCCGTAAGGTCTTTCCCGGCGAGACCGCGTTCGAGGAGGAGAAGGTACAGCGAGACAGCATCGTTGATGTGTACCTGAGCGCGCGAGGATCACATACGGTAAGTGGTAGCGAGAGAAACAAAAGTAAGTGGCATACCGTTGGCATGTTGTTGGAACCGTCTCCGATGACGATCCCGCGCTTGAAAGCCTGCGCGAGACCGAAGTAGGCACCGCTGATAATGCTGGTGCGTTTAACAGGCCCCGATCCCGGACCCCAGATGCCAGATGGTGCGACAATGTAGCCCAGGAGATGACCCGCTCTGTCCGCTTCGAAGATTCTGCAACGCCCAAATGAGTCCACCCGATCTCGTCTGAACACCTCTATCATGCGTACAGATCATCCACGTTGCGATGCAGAGCAGTCGGGGCAACCGAAGCAATGTCATCCTCAACGGCGTCCTAAATAATGCGTTAGCCCGTTCGAATGAAAAGTCAAGGCACTGGAACTTGCGCTGCGAACTCTCCCATTAGGATCGGCGTAACCTTCGGCGTCGTCCCACAACTCTGAAGTGCCGCTGGTATGAATAAGAGTCGCGCGGCGTCCAGTCGCCCTCGTGCGCTCGGACAAGCCATCGACGACAGCCTTCGCGAGCTCCAAGTTATCCGCATCTGCCGCGTTGAAAACAACGTCTGCTCCTTTCGCTGCGTCTTTCACGGCCTGCAAGAGATGAAGTCAGACGGCGCATTGAGTTGGATATAGCGCAGCCTGTACAGCGTGGTCCTTCAGGTCGGCGTGGACGATATCGTTGACGCCAGCAGCGCGGATGGCATCATCGTTCGCCGATGAGCGTACGAGAGCCGTAATGATGTTGCCCGGATACTTCTTGCGCAGTTCGACGAGGATGGTCCCTACAGCATTTCCGTCACCCATGGAACCTCATCGATGTATATAAGACGTACCTCCTAGATATCCAGAAGCGCCGATGACGAGTATTGAGAACGTGGACGGATACGACATTGTCGAGGTGAGAAATGACACTGACCGTATCCATCGGGGCATTGTAGTACTCGCCTCCCCACAGTGAGTAAGCAACGCCGCGTCACCATTGAGCTGCTACAGTACGGGGCCCGAGCGATTCCAATTGCAACACCCTCCATGGGGAAATATCACAGGCAGAAAAGAACCAAGAGCGCTAACTGAGCTGCTGACGAAGGCGCGAACGCATTAAGGGCGTCCAATGGCGACTAAAGTGGTAGAACTAGAAGGCAGCATGTTTTAAAGCGAGCACGACATATTGCGTCAAATTGTGAGATACCACGGACTTTCTGAAGGCCATGAAAGCGCTAGGCCAGAATGCTCCGTAACAGGATTATTTGACATGTACAAGGCAGTCGGTAATGAGTGTCTGGTGCGATACAATGTTGCGTGGGTGTGTGGCGCGTCACACAGTGTAGGTGATAAGAAGGGACTGCAGATGGATCCCTGTGTACGACAACTGGTGGCGCGAGGAGTTCTGAGCCGAGTGTCCACTGAGCGAAAGAGTTCGCATTTGACGACGTCCGAGTCGATATGCTGCCAAAACCCTGAACCTGTCAATACTGCCGAGCGTAGTGCCTCGTCGAGAGGGGAAGGACACAATATCATGCTTCTTAAAAGCCATAGAGCAATGAACTAGAAGACTAGAGTTGGGACGCGCGGTGCACCACTCAGCAGCAGGAGTAGCAACAGCTGTTGCGGATCGCAGGAGGGATCAACGCGCACCAGCACCCCAAGAGTAGTGTGTACCAGCGTGGCGCAATCGAGATACAACAAATGTCGGCGTGACGGGCGACGGGAGAGGAAGACCGCTTGCAGTCACCCCGGTTTTATCGTGTCAAGTCCGGTCAGGATCCGGATCTGCCTCTTGCTTCCGTCCACGTCCTCGCTGGTGCTTATGAGTATCCAGTTGCGCCGGGCGATCACAAGGGCGGCGTCTGCGTCGCTGAAACGGGCTCTTCGCGCTCAGCCCACCTCGGACGCGCTCCAAGCGCCCTACCACGACTTCGCGCTCATTCCTACGCGCTGCTGACCCTCGCGCAGATCTTTCCAGGTTGTCCCCTGATTTTTTTATATGGCGATCGGCAGGGACACCCACACACCTGTTCGTAATATCAGATTTTGCCCCGTACGCCAGCAATGCTGCCCTCTGCAAGAAGAACGTCCCCGCCCCATCGCTCGACCTGGCCCACGAAGCGCTCGCAAACCTCGCAGATAGAGCGAAGCAACGCTGAGAGCGCAGGTGTCGAGAGGAGGCACCCCGCAACGACTCGCTCTAGGAAGGTCGAGTGCAGGCCGCGCAGCGTCGTGAAGTCAATATGGGGCGCACTTATCCCAGACGACGACGAGACAGAGTTCGTCTTCTGGTGTGA
>KV425911.1:213388-235541 GCA_001632375.1 Exidia glandulosa HHB12029
GGGATGGATACCCTGTCGGTGTGGATTGTTGTCATGCTGCTATGATTTAGGCTTTGCACAATATTTATTGCTCACGTTGTGATTCAAGTGATATAGTCGACTTAAATCAATGCATCGTCGTGGTGCTGGAGAGCGACAAGTGAGCTTCAATTGGTTCAGAGAAGGCTGAGAGCACAAAATGTTGGCCTATGATTACAAGAAACTCATACATGTGCCTATAAGTACACTGCGTACGGTCCGTGGACGGAGGTACTTAGACGAATGAACCTGGGATGGCTTGCAGAGGACTCTGTGGACAGCGTTCAGTGGCGTCGTCATATAAATATTGTGAAATATCACCTTCTTGTAGACGTTCTGCAAGCATAAAATATGTGAGCAGATTTATGCAGGGGTTATTCAAATTCACATACGTTGACTTTCCACTGCACCTCGGCCTGGAGCGAGTTTGTACCAAATGAAACCTCAAATTCGTACTCGATGGTCCAGTATTCTTGACCCTTCGGATTGACCTCGCTCTTGAAACCGTCGTACATCGTGCTAAGATCGCAGACAATTTCGCACACTCTCCTCACTCCCGGACTGAGCGACTTGGCTGCAGGACGCGTTAGTATCATGGTGCATTCGTCACACTACCAATGTCTCACTGTGCCGCACGTAAACCCAGTCCGGAGGAGTGTCTGCGTCAAATGCGAAGATCGTCATCGAGCAGTTGCGCATTTCTTCGATGTCGGGCTTGCTCGCGAAGTGGTGTGCGTATTTAAACGTCTTGCGGCTCTCGACGCTGATGACCTCGTGCTTCTTGGCGACGATGCTCAAGATAGGGCCAATTTTGGGTTTCCCATCCGCAGCGATGTACTTCGCCTCTGGACGTTCAGACTCCAGCTTGAGGCTCCTCTTGGAATCGCGGAAGAACTCGTTCAAGCTGATGCCGAAGTGTGCGCGGACAGCGCGAGCCTGAACAAGCTGTTTCGTGTACCAGCTGAGGTCGTCGTATGAGAATGGAGCGGAGGTACTAACGAAGGACAGCTCACCTTGTGGCTCCTTCAGCAGCAGCTTTCTTTCTGAGAAAGGGGTGAGATGTGCGGGCGTGGAACATACGAAGAACAGGCGTACGTGCTGTCGTCCGCCGTAATGAATTGGATGCCGCGGATAGCGAACTTCTCGCGCAGAGTAGCTCGCAGGTATGCAGAATCCGAGTATCCTCCCACAAGTAAGACCGTATCACAGACCTTCGGGGAGCGCTCGATAATCCTCGCACAGCTGTCCATGATGTCCGCGAGCGAGTTCTGGAAGGCGAGTTTGACCTCGTCGCTATTCGGCATTAGCGTGAGCGAACCGAACCATGACATGACCTTCACCTAGTCATAGTGAGCCTCCCACGAGAAATGTCGCACGATGGATCGTTGTCCTGCATCCTTCCGAATGCTATAACCGATGCTTCATCACTGCCGTCGAAGCGCCGTTTCTGGGCGTACGGTCAGCGTCTTGAGACAGTGGTTTAGGAAGGTAGAACGCACAGTCTTCCTCTCGAAGACGTCAAGCATTGCGCTTATGAAGGCGGAATCGTTGAACTGAGATTATAATCAGTTCGCATCCCAGATACGGTCGTCACCAGGTCCGACATGCCTTCGAGTTCGCCAGCTTCAGCTTCAGTAAACGCTCTGCGTCGCGATTGACAAAGACACTGCAAGCAACGGCGTCATCAGAAGACCGTTTTCACGAATGACGACGACGAATCTACCTTCCAGCTTGCACACATTCGCTTCCAGTCACCTCCTCGAGGACAACCTTCGGGGTGGTGGATACACAACGGTACACGGTAGTGTCGACCGTTGAACCGCCAGCGTCCAGCACGGCAAAGTGGGCGCCCGCAGTGAGCCACTCACCGCCCCGCGTGTGCTCGAGCGCGTAGTGCACGCTTGCTTCCGCCTCGGTCACGAACTGCAAACGATCAGGCTCGAAACCTTGCGGGAGAACGCCAGCTACGACAATCGCATCGTGAAGGAAGCCCTGTTGGTACGAGTCCCAGCCATTTGGTGTGGCGAGGATGATGACCACAGTGTTATTCAGACGAGACCAAATGCGCTCTCCGTCGTGGGCCGAGGTGGTGAAGAACTCGACCGCATGCTTGAAGATGAAGGACAGAAAGTCAGCGTACACCTCAGGGCCGAGTCAGCGCACGGCGGCGATGTCATGAAGCACGGCAGCAAACCTGCTTGAGTGTAATCTTCGGCGGGAGAGGCGGCACCGCGATGTTTGACGAGCTCCGCATCGTCGAAGGATGCAAGTGCAACTTGAACCAGGAGGCGAGGTACGAAACGGGACCGCCCTCGACGTCGGGATCGTCTACGGCATCCGCACCGAAAGCGATAGGCTTCCCTTCCTTGTAGCGCACGAGCGTAGGGATCTTGCTATCGCCTGCTGCATCCTCCTGCGATTGAGAGGTCAGCCCACGGCAGCTGTTGCGCGAAGGTCCTGACCTGTCCGGGCCAACGGGTGACGGAGCGCACACGAGGAGCTGCGCCTGGCTGAAGGTGCGCGAAGGAGATGCCAGAGTTGGTGGTACCCAGGTCGACCGCAATGACGAGCTTTTCGTCTCCGTTGTACATGGTGACTGAGCAAGAGCAGGATGGGTAGAGCGTTTAAGGTACCATGTTATATTAGGGAAGCCATTTGCAGGAAGCTGTGAAGGTGTGCAGCGGCCAGCCGTAGAAACCCGGGACAGGCGGGAGCAGGGCGGGAGAATCGCGTGGCAGGCGGTAGACTAAGACGAAAGCTCACAATCGTCTCATAGCATGTAAGCGAGCCAGGTGCTAGCAGCGCCTTCGAAGCCTGCAAACCACGGGTTCAAGGTTGCGACATGCCGAAGTCAGCGCCGAGCAAATGGAGCTAGAGCGAGTAAGCAGCGATCCTCATATGTAAGCGCCTGTATTCGATGCGGTATTGAAGGTTCAGGTCCGTGCAGAATGCGTGCAGAATCCATGTCGCAAATGGTCAACGTGAAGAGGTCAACACGCGGTGGCGGTCGGCGCCGGACCTTGAACTTCAAGTTAGCACCTTCCTGGCCGCGGATCTTCAGGCACTCATGGGCACGTTTCTGCGCGAGACTTGCTGCCGGGAAGCTGAGTGGGAACCAGACGGGTCACTTATTCCAACCATACGACTCGCCATGTAGCTGAGCGTCCAAGTCGTGCGTGGCCCAAGCTTTGCAATTTCTCCACGCCGGTTGGCTCGATGTCGTCCGCAGTTGATCAAGCTGGGCCGCCCGCAGCACGGTGGTGAATATATATTGTACCGCGCTATCGCCCTTTGCGCTGGACGTTACGCCTTCGCTTGTAGGATGACAGGCACTCGGCGGCTTCGCGAGCTTGGTAAGATGTTCCGCGGTCACCTTGCACGACTGTAGATGGCTAACAGCTTACACAGGCCCATTTGAGCGTTTCTCGCTGTCCAGAGACCTCATCGGCCTTCCACCCATCCCAGTACTCGCCGTCGAAACTAAAAACCCCATTAGTCGCCATGCTCTATCCTCTGCCGTGAAGGACCTGCTCCGTCGCTATCCTCTGCTCGGATGTTGCATCCCAGAGGCAAGCAAACCTCACCCGTACTGGGCTGCAAACGACGATTTGGACGAGGCAGACATCATAGAGGTCGTTCAGACTGCTACTCTCTCCTTGTCTGAGGTTATCGCACCACATGCAGTCCCCGTCAAGCCATTCGACCTCCGCGCCGGACCACTCTGGCACTTGACTCTCCATACCTCACCAGCTTCGGAACGGACGATTCTTCTCTTAGCGGTACATCATGTGCTGAGCGACGGTATCGGCCTCAGGAATCTTATGGTCGAGCTACTTCGTCTCGTTTCGCGACCTCCCGAAGCAGACATCGATTCGAAGCTCGTTCGTACAGATATTCCACCGATTCTGGAGGACACGATGGACACCCGCCCAACGTGGAAGATCCTTATCACCGTCATACTTCAGGAGCTGATCCTCCCTCGCCTCCCGAATTGGCTCCGTCCTGCACCGCGTCAGCAGTGGCCGAATCCAATACCAGTCAACCCGTACACGCAACCAGCTCGCTTGACTCTCGTGCGCATCTCACCGGAGGATGTGCGAGCCTTAAAGATGGTTGGGAAGGCACGCGGCGTAACCACCCTGCACCCGCTTCTGCTTGCTGTCTTCTACTGCGCGATATGGGATGCTGCGGGTGCGCCCAAGGAGGGCATGCCAGTAAGCAGCAGTACACCATTCTCCGAACGTAGTGCAGAGCGGGGGCACCCGGAGTGTACAGGCAACTACGTTTCCTCGCACGACCATGCCGCACCGGTCTCAGCGTCGACATCGTTCTGGACACTCGCGCGCGATATAGCGGCAGAGCTCAAGTCTCCTTCCGTCAGACGCCACGCTCAGGGACACATTGGCATGTTCGCATACATCCCTTCGCCCGACGCCGTGAACGAGCGAGGTCAAACGGGCTGGGAGGCCCACTTTGGGAAAGAGCTGACCGACTTCAACTATCGTCTTCCCGACACAATCCTTGTCTCCAATCTCGGCGTACTGTCAGGGAGCGACGTTGAAGATGTGGCGTGGACGCAGCCCATCTACGGCTCCAAAGTGTTCTGCATAGGCGTACGTGTTTGCGTAACTTCCAACTCGTTTTCATTAACTCGTTTGCCAGCTCATTTCTGCGGAGAATGGTCCACTCAGCATCACGATCTCATGGCGTGAGGGTGTCATTAGCGACGCGGAGGTCGATCGATTCTTTGCGGCATTTCATGGTGTGGTAGCCACACTTGCGCAGGACGGCGTCGCGGAGAATTCTGTATTTTCGCAGATCAGACCCAAGGTTTAGGTCAGTTAGATACAGATCTGAAACCAGCAGACGTCGCCCGACCGGTCTCTTGCTGGAGAATGCGTGTCGAGGTGGAGAGTATTTCAGTGAACGCCACGTTCAAAGTCTTGGGCAGTCCGCTTCTTTCAAGTTATGAATCAGGTACGGTGCCTTCTGTCGGGCAGACTTTATCCGCTCTTGATTTAGGCTGAAAGTTCGAAACGTCATTCTTGCAACTTCGAGAGGGACCAGGAGCTTGAGACGAAAAGGGAACCGTTGAGAGAGCGACCATGAAGTTGAACTTGCAATTGACAGTGAAGTTCCTGCGCAGCACGCCGCAGGCAAGCCAATAGGGTACTCTCTTGACGCTGAGCGCTCGCGATGCTGAGCGGTGATCATCGCATTGGTGTACGACATCCGCAGTATGGACGACGACCGGCCAGTGGCATATATATAGCGGGCCACGTTCGTTCTTTGTCAAACTCGTACGACGACGGTGCATGACAGATCCTCGCAAGATTCGTGAGCTCGGTGAGTACCTAAGAGTGCTCGACGCACTATGACATGCGGCAGCTCGCTCACGCACGACCTACGTTGCTTAGGGTCGTTCGAGAGGTATTCACTATCTCGACATCTCATCGGCCTTCCGCCCATTCCAGTATTCGCAGCTGAGCTCAAAGATCCAGTCGGTCGCAATGCCCTGTCCTTCGCGGTGAAAGAGCTGGTGGGACGGTATCCGTTACTTCGCTGTTGCATTCCCGAAGCAAACAAGCCGCATCCCTACTGGGCTACGAACTATGACTTGGACGACGCAGCCATCATCTCGGTTGTCCACGATTCTCGTATGACCGTGTCCGAGATTCTTGCAGAATCTGCGTCTGGCATCACGTCTATGGACTTGCGCTCTGGACCGCTTTGGACGGTAACTCTGCATTCCTCGAATGCCGCGAAGGCGTCCATTCTCGTCTTGGCCGTTCACCATGTGTTGTCGGACGGAATTGGTGGGAAGAACCTCTTCAGTGAGCTGCTGCAGCTTGTTAGCCACCCGAATCCCGTCGTAGAGTCGACGCTCACCAGTAGCACGGACATCGCACCGACCTTGGAAGCGACTGTTAACGTCCGCCCGTCGTGGACAGTCCTGCTCCTGATCATCCTCAAGAAACTTCTCCTCCGCCGTCTCCCAGCATGGCTCCGTCCCAAACCGCGCCATCTAACGTGGCCCACCCTTCGCGTCAGCCCACTCGCCCAACCCACACGTTCTGCTCTCATCCGCGTCCCCACGACAGACCTCCTCGGTCTAAAGAGAGCAGGAAAGGAGCACGGCGTGCCCACACTCCATCCACTCCTGCTTGCAATGTCGCTCTATGCGCTGTGGAACGCTGCTGGCGCCCCGCAGGAGAGCGCGTACCTGGGGTGCACCACACCGATCTCGGAGCGCAACGCCAAACTCGGACATCCGACATGCACGGGCAACTACGTGTCCTCGCACGAGTACTTTGCGCCGCTATCCCCAGACACGTCGTTCTGGGCGCTCGCGCGCGATATTGCTGCGTCGCTCGCTTCTCCTGCTGGACGCAGAGCAGCGCGCGGACGCATGGGCATGCTTGGGTATGTGCCCTCGCCCGATGTCGTGAACGAGAGGGGACAGACGGGCTGGGAAGCCTTCTTCGAGAAGGAGGTTACGAACATTCGTCGTATCTCGCACACGATTGTGGTCTCTAATCTCGGCGTGCTGTCGGGCTGCGATGCCGAGGACGTTGCGTGGACGCAGCCAGTGTACCCCGCGAGCGAGGTCTTGTGCATGAGTGTACGTCCTGTCCCTCATCGTACGACCAACGAGCTGACTCGTTGAACGAAACTCTAGGTCATCTCGTCGGACAATGGGTCGCTCAACATTTCGGTCGTATGGCGTGAGGGGGTCATCAGCGGCGCAGAGGCAGACCGTTTCATATCGACATTTGAACTGGTGGCAGCCACCGTTGCGCAGGACAGCATCCCAGACGAAGCCACTTTTGCAAAGATTGAAGCACGAGCATAAAACATCATGAGCTCGAGTCGATGTTTGGACGCAATAGAAGGCTCTCCGCCTGTCGTTGAGTGACGAATTCCATAATAGTTTACAACGTAGTATCTCCTGCTCAGTATTAATAATGAACATGAAAGACCACAATTAAACGCACCACTTTTACTACTTAGACGTGTGGGTTATGAGGGGTTGCTGCGTGCGGCGCAAGGTATGAAACGCTATAAGCGAAAAGCGAGGAATTGGCGCACCACACAACGCTGGTTCACAGCTTCATGGTCTCGAGGACCTCGGTATTTTGTTGCGCGTCGCCTTCTGCCTTTAAGCGAGCCATCTTGGCAGCCTCTTCCTTCGCTTTCCGTCGACCGCCGTGGGCGAGGTGGAGGTAGTCGATACCGGCGAGAACGGGGCCGTCCTTCCCATGCCGCAAATCTTCTAGTGCGGCCCGTGCCTTGCGCTGCTTGTCCTTCTGCGCTTGCAAAGACTGCTGCTGGCTGGACAGACGCGCCTTGGCTTTCGGGTCGAGTGCAGCGGGCTCGGACGGGTGCGCGGGTTTCGCAGAGACAGTCGAAGCGGATTTCTAGCCTGAGAATGAGAGCCGTGTTATAGATAGTATAGACCTGGACGGACTAGACGTTTGTGCAGCTTGGCGCTTCGGCCCATGGTAGACGTCAAGAAGTGTGTTGCGGACTTGGGATTCGCGTTCGCTCCTTAGCTCTCACCTTGAACCACATGTCGCGAACTCTAGACATTCAGGTCGGCCCCGAGCTCGTCAGCATCGACCTCGACTCTCTCGAAACAGAGCAACCCGACGCCTACGTTGAACTCCTCAAAGAGGCCAATAGCAGCGTCGGCGTATGGACCAGACTCGCGGCCGAATATTGGCGCAAGGGAAACGCCAAGAACGTCGATATCGCAAGGCAGATATGTGAGGCCGCTATAACAGGTGTGTATCTATCTCGACGTCTGGCTCTGCCCGACCTTGTTCCTCCCAGCGTTGAGCAAGCAAAGCGCGACGCTGGCACCGGCCTATGCTATGCTCGCGAATCTCAAGGTCGCCTACGCGCAGCGTGCCCCGAAAATGATTCTCGAGAACGCGCGCGTCGACAAGCTCTCCGGACCGACCAAAGACGCGTACATGGCCGAAGCGAACGGGCTCATGAACCGCGCAATGGAGCTCGAGCGGACAGACGTTCTCATCCTGCTCACGCGCGGCATCCTGCAGCTCGCAAACCGCAAAGCTGACGACGCCCAACGCACCTTTGACGCTGTCTTGGCCAAACACCCCAACAACGTCGTCGCGCTGACCGGCCGCGCTCGCATCCTTTACCAAAGACGCCAGTACGCCGCCGCACTGAAGGGCTTCCAACGTCTTCTGCAGCTTGCACCGGACGCTCTGCCGGATCCTCGCATCGGTATCGGGATGTGTCTTTGGTCTCTCGCCGCCCGCGACAAAGCGAGGATGGCTTGGGCGCGCAGTTTGGAAGTCCATCCCGACCACTATCCTGCGCTGGTCCTCCTAGGCCTCGCTTCCATCAATGCAAGCAAGGATGTCCGTCTTCCCGACTCTGAGCGAGCTGCAGAGTACGCGTTGGGCATCAAGTTCATCGAGCGTGCCTTCAAGTTCTGCAAGGAGAGCGCTGCGGCCGCAAACGCGTTGGCCGAAATGTTTTTGCGTAAAGGCACGTCGGCGCTGACAACTGCCCTCAAGCTCGCCGAGCGCACAATCCAGCATGCCGACACTTTGCCATTGCTCGCCGACGGCCACATGCGTGTGGCACGAGCGCTACATGCGCAAGGTGACCTCGCCGAGGCTGGCAAACATTACGAGGCCGCAGGCGGAGTGCTCGGTGCCGTCGGCCTGGCGGGCGTCAAGATTCAGACAGACGAGTATGCCGCGGCGACGCATGTCCTCGAGAAGCTACTGCAGCCAACGACCGTCCAGCCTGCGAGCGCGTCGTTTCCCACCCCCGCCGGCCCGAAGCTTGAAGCAACGTTCATGCTCGCCTCGCTGCATGCTTTCGCCCGGCCCGGTGTATCCAGCACAGACCTGGCGCGTGGGCGGACAAAAGCCCGCGAGCTGTACGAGCGTGCGATGCGCGACCTGGAAATTGCAAGTCGCGATCTCGCGCGAGCAAGCGGTGTCGTCGGGGACGACGCGCGGGTGAACGTAAGGGGACTCGGCGAGGAGGTAGCCATGCACGTCGAGATTGCTCGTCTATGGACAGAGGATCCGGCGCTCGGCATACAGCATGCATCCGCACATTCCACGCATTTCGAGAAGGCTCTCCACGCGCTGAGCGAGGCGCTTCGCATCGCGCGGGCAGCCGGTGCTACCGGCGATGCCATCTTTGCGCGTCTGCTCAACAACGTCGCTGCGTTACGACACGGCGAGGGTGCATATGAAATCGCGCGTGGGATGTACGAGGATGCGCTCGCGGTCGCGACAGGCCTGCCATCAGAGGAAGGAGAGGGTATCAGCGTCAGCGTGCTCTACAATTTAGGCCGGTGTCTTGAAGACATGGAGGAGAAGGGCATCGGCGAAGGCGGGCATGGGAATGCTGGCGAGGTGTATGCCAAACTTCTCAGTCGTCACGGCGAGTATATCGATGGTGCGTCTCCCTGTCTCTCTCTGCCTCTGCATCAAGAGCTGATATGTACTTTCCTTCGCAGCGAAAGTACGACAGGCACACATCCTCACGTCGCAGAACCGTATGAACGAGGCGCACGATCTGATCAAGCAGGCGCTCGCCTCTGCACCTCATGCACTCAACCTCCGCGCATACTACACGCACTTCCTCCTGCGCGTCGGGATGTGGAAAAACGCACGCGACTTCGTCTTTGCCACCCTACGCGACTGTGACAAGAACGATGTTTACGCGCTCTGCGCTGCTGGCGTCGTCCTGTATCACCAAGCTCGTGAGGCGGGACGCGGGTTCGGTGGACCAGGCGGTACGTACCTCTACATTGTACAATCTCTCGTGATCATTCTGATGTGCGTCCCCTCTAGGAACCGATGCCCCGATGAGCGCAGAAGAACGGAAAAAGAATTTTGTGCGCGCGTGCGAGTTCTTCGAGAAGGCACTTGCGCAGGATCCCTTTTGCGCTGTTGCTGCACAGGGGCTAGCTATTGCGCTTGCGGAGGATGCATTAGGTACCCTCGCTGGCGCCTTGGGCCCGCCAGCGCAAGGCTTCGATCCCAGCAAGGCAGCCCGCGAGGCGCTTGACGTCTTTGCCAAGGTTCGTCTCCAGTAACAGGTCGCGCTGTGCCTAATCGGTGAACTTCTTAGGTGCGCGAGAGCTTGGCGGACGGTGCAGTCTACGCAAACATGGGTCACTGCTATTATGCGCGAGACGAGTTCGAGCGGGCTGTTGAGAGCGTGCGTCAACTCGATTTCTGTCCACTTCCGATTTTCGTTGCTCATGCGTTTTGCACAGTACGAGACCGCCAACAAGCGGTTCTACGAGGGCCGCAATGTCACTACGCTCCTTTGTTTGTCACGGACATGGTATGCGAAGGCAAACAAGGACCAGAGCTTTGCTGGGATGCGCAATGCCCTCAAATATGCTCAGCAGGTGAGGCCTCGCCGTTGCTCTTCCACCCCCTCTAACGGCTAGCTTAGGCGATGCACCTCACACCCGGAGACAAGGCAATCGTCTACAACATTGCGATGATCGAGCAGAAGGCAGCCGAGATGCTCTTCGGACTTGAAGCCTCCAAACGGACACTTGTCGAACTGAAGCGCGCTATTGCGCAGGCCGAGCACGCACAAACGCACGTCAATCCACCGTCGTGGCGCACCAATCTAACGTCACTTTGTACTAGGGTCTTCGGGTCACTCGCGGCTGACACGTCGGGGATGCTACCTTACAGTCGCGATATTGCGGACCAACGTCGTCGCTACGGTGACACCATGTTGCGTAAACGCGCAGAACACCTAGCAAAGCAAGAAGAGTACGAGAATGAAGTGAACGCCAAGTTCGACGCTGCGCGCCAACGACGCCAAGACGAGAAGGAACGGCTCGAGGCAGCTGAGGTTCGTCTCCGATCCTTCTTGCCCCTTTCCCACTCACACGCAGCACAGCGCGAACGACTGGAGGAGTTGCGTCGGCAAGCCGAGGTTCTTGCAGAGCAGCGCCGCAAAGCGCGCGCCGAGATCGAGGAGCTGAATTTGAAGATGGCGGAGGAGAGCGAGGAAGAACGCGAGCGCAAGGTCGCCAAAAAGCGTGCGCGGACGGAGCGTGCTGCCGCAGAGGATCTGCCCGAAGGAGAGGGTGGCGGTCAGAAGAAGCGCAAGCGGACGACCAAGAAGCGGACGAAACGTGGGCGCGGCGAAGACGGCGACGAGGACGAGGGCGTGCGTTTGCCAAGCGAAGACGAAGAGGATGCCATGTTCAGTGGGCCCGAGGATCGTGGTGAAGCTCCTGCCAAGGTACGTCCCGTCTTGGTGGATAACTCTTACGTACACTCACGCTGGCCATCTTGAAGCGAGTCCCCAAGAAGCGAGTGATCAAGGACGACGAGGATGAAGACGTGGAGGGCACTTCCCACAAGCGGAAGAAGATGTGCGTTCCCTTGCGCTACTCTATTAACTTTTTGTTGACCATCTTGTAGCAAAAGCAAAGAGGTCATCTCTGACTCTGATATGGACGATTAGGAGAACACTCATTTGGCTCTTGGTTGTATGAACACGCTATCCTGCTTTGTATTGCTATTGTGCACGCATTTCAGACGAATGATTTCGATTATAATTGCACACTGAGGACACACGAACTGCCTGCATTCCCTGCTGTGCGGCGATGTCACGGTCTGCGGTTCGTTCAAGTTCCGTATCATCGCGTTTCTGCCTCGTTACGCTTTGACTTCGTTCGGACACTCCTCGCCCGCGTGCAGCTGCAACAAGTTCTTGATCGTCGTTTCCGCGATGCCTGCCAGCGCCTGGTCAAACTGGTCAGTGCGTGCATGATGAAGACCGAGAACAGAGCTCGCCTCATGCGTCAAAAATGCCTGGTGGCCGCTGATGAAGACGTTGTGGAACGACATCAACCTCGAGAGCAGGTCGTCATGGATGACCTTGTCCGACGAGTCCTGGTAGAAGTAGGCCTCTTCACCTTCGTACACATCGAGGGCCACGGCGCGCAGCTTGCCAGACTTCAACGCCTCGACGAGCGCCTTGGTATCAATGAGCCCGCCGCGGCTCGTGTTAATCAACACAGCGCCATCGCGCATCTTCCTCAGTGCGTCTGCATTGATGATGTGCTTCGTCGAGTCGAGGAGCGGTGCGTGCAGCGATATGATCTCAGAATTCTTGAGGACGGTGTCCAGGTCGTCCACGTACTCCACCCCAGCCTCTGCTGCCGCCTTCTCGTCGCGCTTGATGTCATACGCTATGACCTTGCTCTGGAACCCTTTGGCCAGGATGCGGCCGACGCACATGCCGATTTTGCCTGTGCCAATGAGGCCCACTGTTCGTCCCTGCCTACAGTTAGCGAGACGTTGCATTCAACGAAGCAAACATACCTGAAGATTGAAGCCCTCGAGACCGGTAAGAGTGAAATTGCTGTCGCGGACACGGGCATATGCTTTGTGGCTAGAAGGCCGCGGTTCAGAATCGTGACCGGCAACGCAGGCAAAGGATGCAACCGACTATTTACGAATGACAGTGAGCATAAGACCGACCGCGAACTGGAAGCCGCCATCAGCGTCACGAGTCATATGAACAACGGTATGAGACGCACCTCTGCAACCGCTTCGGGGCTGTAAGCTGGGACGCTGACGACCTTCAACCCTAGCTCGTTCGCCTTCTTCAAATCGACCTGCATGTGCGTTCTAGTACAGATCTGCCGAAAGAAGTAGGGATACGCACATTGTTGGTACCTGCACTCTACGGTGCTGGGTGAGCTTTCGTAGCAGCCGCATACAACCACGACGAACACGCAAAGCGATGTACTTAATGTTGAGCTTCTGGATCTCTTCGAGGGTCGCGGCGTCGAGGGTGTCATTGACGAACACGCATATTGCGTCGTGGCCCTCAGCAAGCACACAAGTCCTCAGATCTAAAGACGGGTGAAGATGCGTGAAGTCGATCCCGCCATCGTTCGCGGCGTCAAATGCGTTGATATCGTACTAGACACACGTCGGTCAGCGCGGTGTTTTGTTACGAGCTCAAGGCCTGACCTGTTTCGCACTGAAGAAAGCGACCTTCATGGCAAGAGACAAGTGACAACGCCGTTGACGTATGTTGTCCTTCGGGACAAATTGCCACGAAAGTAAAGAGGTATTAATTTATGGTAAAAGGAAAAGGTATGCTACTCCTCTACGTGCTCGCTTGCTGCGACAGTGCCGCCTTCTCAGCCATGAGACGAGCGAGGCCTGCCTGAAGGGTCGGCAGGTTAACGGGCGTATCCTTCTTCGTGAACCCGATGGGCAGGCGGTTCAGACCAAAGAGGAACATGAAGTCCACGAGGGAGATCTTCGAGGCCGTAGCGTCGCCTTCGATAGGATTGCCGAAGACCTTGAGCACGAACGCCGGCTCGCCGTCGGCAACTGACTGATGCTGGGCGTCCAACGCGCGGCTCCGCTTCTCAGCGATGATACGGGCTTGGGCAAAGTCGCGGGTGGAGAGCGACATGCCGTCCGACGAGAGCAGCGCGACCTCAGCAACCTTCGTCCAGTTGGTCTTGGGAGAAGCGAACTTCTCGCCCTCCGCCACATCGTCGTGAACAAGGGAAGCGTCATGCTCGATGAAGTTGTGGAGCAGCAAGTCGCCGAGCTAAGATACGAGTGAGAAGTGGCAAGAGAAAGAAGCAAGAGGAGGCACGTTGAGGGTCCCGCCTTCTGGCACGATGGCCGACAAGGGTGCGACGAGGAAACCCGCCAGGTCCGTGCCCAAACCAATCGCATCTTGCAGCGTTTGGTTCAGAGTCGCTACAGCATTGTGAGTTCCAGGAAGCGCTTCTGTGAAGCTCGTGAACTCACCGATAGAGATGTTTTTGCCGTCATGAGGACTGAGACGGTCGTCAGCACGCGTTCGACTACTTACCTACTAGTCTCACGCACAGGATACCCTCGTTAGCGAGGGTGTTGAGCAGAGGGCAAGGACTACGACTGTCATCCTCTCCGGCGGGGCGCCAGCTGCCGAAGAGCTCTGTAGACAGAAGAACATGAGACACATGTCAACGTAGAGCCTAGGAAAGCCACACACCGGCCATGTGCGGCGGGTGAAAATCCCGAGGGTTGCTGTGCGCGACGACGAGGCCAGCGACAGACAGGACAGCGGCGACGGTAGAAGAGCGCATCGTTAGAAAGTGGTGAAACTAAAACTAGGGTAGAGAAGGAGTAGTCGGAAAGAGTGACTGCACAGGAGGCGTTGCGGCATGCAAGACGAATGGCCTTGGCTTTTAAGGCGTCGACGAGTGGCTGAGTCGTGGCACTCGTCAGCCAATCATTTCGTCGATTTTTCCAATTTGCTGGTTGGGATCAGGCCGAAAATTACAGAGCGAAAGATCATCGCCTTCGATGTCCTCTTTCGGCGATGATCATGATTTGCACATCATTTCACCATATCTGGACGCAAAGCTCAAAAGGTGAACTGCGCGCGAGAGCTTTCCTCAGTGTGAACTCTTACGCACTACTCACTCTTGGGACAGTATCGGCCGCCGTGTGGCGGCCGCGTTCGTGCGCAGTGACCTGATCATTACATCAGACGCCTCCGGCGCCGACTCTACACCGGTAAGCACGCAAGTTCGACGACTGCATAGAATACTGCGCAGGAGGCTCGCGCGACAAAGTAGACCGGAAAAAATCATATGCAACCTGTAGATTGAACGACGTGTACAGAAGTCATGGCATGCAAAAGTATGAGATGAGTCGTTTTTCGTAGGAGTAAGACTTACAGACATGATGCATGGGCTATCGCCGTAGGGAATCCGCGGGTCCCGCTTAGAAATAGCCGTAGGATCGTCCGGGCACTTTGGCCTGCCACTGGGAAGCGTTGGGCATAGCTCGCAAATCGCGCAAGGTACTGAGCTCTGTGCCATCGGTCTCAGTGAAGAAGTCTGTCTTCTCTCGGTCTCCGAGCTCTCGCATGTGGAGCAAGAGGCGACTGCACGAAACCGATACGAGGGAAAACATGACACCGTCGAACAAGTGTCGCATTTCGTTCTGTACATGTTGTCAATGACCGTGCGTGCCAAGTACCCCGTACGAGGCGTACCGGCGCAGTCGCATATATGAGCCTGCAAGTCGGGACTGTCAGCATGCAGTGTCTGAGCGCGTCCATAAGACTCTCGTACATGTTCGTGAGGTCGGCCGCTCCGATGCTGAGACGGATATGAGAATACCATACAGCGGCGAACATCGAGACGTACATGCAGCAATATGCAATTGTATGCCATGCCATGGAGCGAAGGGTTGTGGAAAATGTCGAGCTTGCCACCTCTTTCTGGTGGGTTAGAAGAATGTAGAGAGACGCCGCGCCGAGTGTCCGAGTCATATCATACAACATTCCCGGAATAATATTCCTTTAAGCGGTCTCTCGGGAAGAAGGAGGAGAGGTACGCACAATTCAGTGAAGAGCGTGCCTCTGGGAGAGATACTATGACATGCTTTCGTACTGAAGTTGATGTCGGGCGCGAGCTCGGCTGTGACTGGAATGGGTCCACCAAGTCAGTACGGACGCGATAGGATGCGTCAAGTACACACCATGGTCTCCATGTACGTAGACAATGACTATAATAGTGGTCGCGATAAGGACAGCAATATAAGCAGCGACGAGGGCGAGAATGACCCCGCGGCGTCGCCCGTACAAAGCGCATGTTCGATAGCACACGATGGCTGCCGGGACGCCGAACCATTCCACGATGGAGGTCAAAGCTAGGATGTCCCTGAGGAAGACCTGACCTGAAGTGCGGTGAGAACGCGCCATCGAGCCAATACTAATTTCCGCTTACAGCTGCCAAGGTAATCAGGACGAGCGGTGAGATAGGGGGAAAAGCCACTTACAACTGTCGCGCATGATCAGTAGCCAGACACGGAAATGTATGGATCATACCTTGTCGGAAATGCGGGTGTCCAGGGCGCCTTCAAGACAGTTAGCGACGAGTACGTTTCCCTTGCAGGCACACCTATCGTGTTGTAGACCTGAGTCAATATCGGCAGGTATCGATTCTTGGGTGCATGAGATGACTGAAGAATGCGACAAAGGAACGGAATATTACCAGGAGGAACAGTGTGCGGAGAAAGAGGAAGTGTCCTCTGGAGCAAATGCCTGTCGCCTTCCAGATGTAACGAATTTCGAGGTTCAAAGTGAGAACATAGTCGTAGAAGATGATGGCGAGACCGGAAACCGCAAGTTTCGCAGTGAGAACGCATCGAGGACGGCGTGCAGGAAGTTCACCCTGGCACCAACGAATGTACTGCAAGGTCCTGTAGCCGTTCAATAAATCTTGAAGAGCACCGAGTTCGGGCATGAGAATGATAAGGAATGGAAGAGGACGCAAGGAGGAGGCTTTATAGTCGGCGTCAACGGTTCAGACGAGTGGAGGCGTGGGAGTTGTAGGCTGTGTGAGCGGTGCGCGCGCGCGCAACTGTAGAAGCTATCCCATCCAGACGGCGCAACTTGCGGGCACTGGAGCATAGACACATGCAAATCTTCCACGTGATGGCGGTAAGGCAATGGGGCTGTAGACCTTCCTCTTGGTCTCGCCCGGACTATGGTAGTCGCATAGATGCATCATGCCCATTACAGGCTGCGAACACGGGTGCAACAAAGACGACACTGTCCGAGGGAGATAGTAGATGTACGCGGAGTACTTTTTGCGATCGCGGAGTCACAGCGCGTGTGAGTGTCCCGAGGTGTGGATGCAATGAGCTGCACTTCGCGTAAGTTACAGATCGCGGTTCCGAACCAAGCGGAAGACGTGAGGCCAACAGGATGGGTTTGCGGTGCAGTTTCAACCGCTTGGACGAAAGGAAGAGGACAAGCCGAACAAGCGGAGGCTCAACTGGCACTCAACTGGCTCCACGATGTTCAAACACGATCCTCGCCGCTGACCAACCTCAGGCTACGACGCGTAAATCTTACGTGAAAGCGCTAAACAAGTGATTTCTGCCCCAGGCTCGTCCGCAGTCGACGTTCGCGCCGCGCGCCGTCGGCGCCCGGGCTGGGTCTATATAACACGATCAGTCACTGGCAGCCAGATCTTCCTTCGTGACTCCTCTACAGCGGCGACTATGACAGCGCCCCGGCGGTTGCGGGAGCTCGGTGAGGGTTTCTATCTACGGGCAAAGAAGACGGCTCACCAAATCGCACCCAGGCCCATATGAGCGGTTTTCCCTCTCTCGTACTCTCATCGGCTTCGCTCCCGTCCCAGTGATTGTGGTCCAGCCAAAGACGTCGGTCAGCCATGACGCCTTATCGTCTGCTGTCAAGGAGCTCCTTCTGCGCTACCCCTTGCTTCGCTGCTGCATCCCTGAAGCAAGCCATCCTCATCCTTACTGGGCCTCGAACGATGACTTGGGCGACGCAGACATTATTCAGACCGTCAATGGCTCTACTCTGTCAGTGGCAGAACTTCTCCAGGCGCACTCAACGACGAGCACGCCTTTCGACCTGCGTTCAGGTCCTCTTTGGCGGGTGATCCTCCATGCCCCTACAGATTCGACGCCGAGCATTCTGGTGCTGTCGGTCCATCATGCATTGTCGGACGGTGTCGGGTCCAAGAACCTTTTGAGCGAACTGCTCAGACTCATCGCGCAAGCTCCCGACCCTGTCGCGGACTCGAAGCTTGTACGTGCGGACATGCCGCCAACGCTGGAAAACACTGTCGACGTCCGTCCAACATGGATGTACATGATCAACGTCCTCCTCACTGAGCTGGTCTTCCCTCTCCTCCCAGCGTGGATCCGACCTGCGCCTCGACAGATCTGGCCGAATCCCCTGCGCGTCAAGCCTTACACCCAGCCTACGCGCTTCTCCTTCATTCGCATCTCCGCGTCAGACGTACTCGCGCTCAAGGAGGCCGGAAAATCGCGCGGCGTGCGCACTCTGCACCCGCTTCTACTCGCCATGTCCTACTATGCACTTTGGGAAGCCGCTGGCGCGCCCAAGGAGTCCGTGCAGATGGATGGCAGCACGCCCATGTCGGAGCGCCGCAGCGACCTCGGCCATCCAGCATGCACCGGCAACTTCGTCTCTTCGCACGTGCACGAGGCCTCCCTGTCACATACGACGCCGTTCTGGGCACTCGCACGCGAGGTTGCGTCGTCACTTGCGTCTCCTGCCGGAAAGAGCAGTGCCCGTGGCCGGATGGGCATGCTCGCGTACATCCCGTCGCCGGACGCCGTCAACGAGAAGGGACAGACGGGCTTCGAGGTGTTCTTGGAGAAGAAGGTCACCACGCTCGATAGCGTTTCGCCCTCCATAGCGATTTCCAACTTGGGTCTGTTGCCCGGCTCCGAGGTGGACGAGGTCGCGTGGGCGCAGCCTGCCTACCCCGCGGGCGAGGCTCTGTGCATGAACGTACGTACTCTGGCGTATGCAGTGCCGCCGAAACCTGACAATCTTTGCACAACAGGTCGTCGCTTCCGAGAACGGACCCCTCAACATCACGCTCAACTGGCGCGCCGGCGTTATCAGCGAGACCGAAGCAGAGCGCTTCGTCAATACGTTCAAGCACATCGCCTCATCCGTTGCACAGAACACCGTCGCAGACGGTGCCGTCTTCGCAAATATATTATATAAGCCTCCACACATAGAAAGACGGATCTAGATGTTCTGGATATCTACACACATAGAAGTACTTACTTGGACCGAGGGCGAAAGTTGGGATAATCAAATCGAGAGAGACTTTTATTCCGACAAAGGCAGCCTAATTCCAGGGGGAGAACTGTATAGATTCGAGAAACCGCGAGATTGAGATTCGAGCACAAACAAGTACACAGCGGCAGCAGCGAGTGTAGCAACGGAGGAGGGAAAGGGAAGGTGGTCGTGCAACTACCCACCGGGTAGGGGTGGTGTGCGGGGGTTTCGTGACGGTACGGTACGGGAGCGCAGAGATCGACAGCAAATTAGAACCTTAAACTTTATGAAAAGATAACACAGACAAAAGAGGAAAGGTATCCAAGAACGGCGGAGGATGGGTAGATGAACAACCCGTCGGGCGTCGAACGTCGAACAAGGGGCAACGACGACGTGAGGTGAGGTGAAGCTGCAGTGCTTACGCCTCGACCTTCTCAGCACCATGCACGCGGAAGCGGTAGAGGCATGTAAACATGGGCTCGCCCCAATTGGACTTGACCAGCAGCACGACGACGCCGAAGTCGACGCCGAGCTCGCGCACCTCCGGCCGTACAGGGAACGTCTGCACGTGCTGCTGGCTCTCCAAATCGTACTCGAAGCTCGCAAGCCGGATGAACGCGTCTCCTCTGCGCCTGGGACCGGGATACGGATGCTCGTCGAGCGACGCAGCATCTGCGGCAGCCCCGGCCTGCAGCTCGTGGAACGCGGCGACCTTGGCCATATTCTCGCTCCCGTCGACGAGGCCCCAGACTTCCATCCGCCGCGGCGCGCTGCTGGCGTTCTTCCCCGCAGCGCCGAGGAAAGAAACCTCTCGCGGCGCATGCTCAACGGTAATCGCATCGATGTACACTGGACGCGACAAGACAACGCCGAGTGAACCTTGCGAACCTGGGAACGGCCAGCAGTTGCCCAGCGAGACATCTGCGTGAAGCGCCACGGCGGGCGGGTGTCCTGCGGCGGTACCATAACCGGTGACTGCAGCAATGACTCGTCGACGGAAACCAGGCGGTTGCATGACGAAGGTGTTGGATGTGAGACCGGGGATCACACGGCCTCCAGACGTGAACTGTGCATAGTCGGCACGTCCAACGCTGTCGCGCTGCAGGCGGCCGAGTGCGTTCTCAACCATTGTCGCGACAAGGCCTGTCACATCCGTGCCGTCGCTCGCCTTGAGTGTTACTGGCTTAGTACCAGGCTTGCTCCACCAAGCGGGCGCGCTTTGCTGCTGAGGAGGCGCAGGTGCGACGACGACAGGGTTGTTCTTCAGGTTCTTGAGGTCGGACTCCGCAGATGCGACGCGTTGCTCGAGCACGGTGATAGTCTCGCTCGACGCAGATCCGACGGACTCCTTAAGCGACGTCAGCTCGGTCTTGAGATCCGCCAGGCTCTTGGTCGCTGCACTGCGCAACTTCTCCTCCGCCTCGGCAGCACGACGCGCCTCCTTCTCGACTTGTGCCTGCGCAGTGAGCAGCTTGGCGTCGAGGTCGTCGGAGTGCTTCATGACCTTCCGAAGCTGCTTAGAGGTGTCGGCCAATGCTGCCTCGGCGACGCGCAAACGCTCGATGAAGCCCTGGAGGTCGGCGGCGGGGACATCTGGCATGACGTACGGCCGTCTGGGTCGGCTGAAGATCTTGTCCCATATGCTATCTGTCGGATAATCTGTAGAAGTCGTGGAGGAGCCGGAGAGGGCGAAATACGCGAAATATAGCACGCCGAGCGCGGCAAGTAGCTGTAACAGGGAGGGAAGAGAGCTGGACATTGACCGCGCCCAGTCGACGGGGTTCTGGACAGCGATGCGCCAGACCGAAGTGAGGGCTTGCCATGCGAGCAGCACGAGCATGAGCACGAGCTTGGTGCTGAATACGATCACGCTCGAGACGAGGTCGTACGTCGCGCGAACCACGGCACCGAGCGCGTGGCCGAACCAGCGGCCACGCGGACGCGTGCGCGGAGTCTGCGCCTCGAGATGTGCGAGCCCGCCGTTGGGCATCGGCGGCTCCTCCTCGGAGAGCATCTGGTGCGAATCGTCGAGCCCAGATGTATCTTCGACTTGCGAATCTTCGGGCTCGGGTTCAGGTTCGAGGACCTGGGGCGGGACAGACCCGCGCACGCTGCGTGCAACGGAGCCCTGCAAAGGGTTAGGATAGTCATATATCGACGCGACTTGACTCACGCGTTCCGAGCCGCTGGGTTCGTCGTCGAGCAGGCCCTTGGGACCTTTCTTCTTGCTCGCGGGTTTCTTCTTCTTGTGGGCTTTGTCGTAGCCGATGGTGGGTAGTGTGAGGTGTCCGCTGTCCTTCTTCTTCTTCTTGCGTCGTTTGCGACCACCGTCATCGTCGGTGAACTCGTCGTCGCTGCCTTCCTCCTCGTGACCGGGCCGATAAGCCTTGTCGTCGAGCGAGACACGAGGGCCGCGCCGGTGGGCGGCCTTCTTGCCGCGCGTGTCGGCCTCCATGGTCGCGACGTCCTCTTCCTCTTGGGCGTAGTCGTATGAGGCGGAATTGTTGGGGATGACCATGGACTGGAAGCCGCTGGGGTCTTCGCTGCTGCTGCCCTCGCGCAGGAGATAGGTGGCTGCGGGCGAGACGGCGCGAATCATGCTCCCGATGGGGCTCATGGCACGCGCCGCGGTCTGTGCGAGCGCGTTGAACGGGCTTTTGGAGCGACCGCTGGGCGCGGGATCTGGGTCATCGTCTGCGGCGGGCGAGACGGTTGCGCGTTTGTTCTTTGCGTTGATGCGGGAGAGGCGGGAGGGCGGGACTGCGAGTCTGCGGCCCGCGGTGGAGATGGAGTCGTCGGTGGAGTCTGCGCGGCGGTAGGACATGGAGGCTTGGTTGAAGGCGGAGGCGATGTTGACCGACGTGTCCTTGACGGCTGGCACGGGCGGGCGGACGATGGTGTGCGGGGCGTGAGCGAGGTTGCGCTGTTTCAGCCTGGCGTAGCGGACCGCGGCGGGCTCGTGGGCGTTCTGGGACGCGTAGGAGGCGTTGGAAACGTCGTCGTCGAGGTCGCGCGAGCGTGTGGGGGACGTGCGCGGCGGCGAGGACTTGGGCGGGGAGAGGTCGGGCGCGCTGTGGATGTGGTTGAGACAAGAGAGCGTGCACGGAAGCAAACGCGTTACCCGTAAGCGAACGAGAGCGGGATGGAGCGGGTGTTATTGGAGCGCGTGGGCGAGTGCTCGTGGTCGTGCTCGTCGCTCATGAAAGTCGCCTGGTCCACTCGGCGCGATGAACGGGACGGCGAGCCTGCAAACGACATCCAAGCTCAGATTGCTCCCTTCCGTCCCTCGACACACGGCCCAAATCTTCAATCTCCGCTCACAACAGCTTTGGCCAGGTCTCGCTTCGACCACAGCTTGGTCCTGGAAAATTTCCTGCCGCGCGTGGGATCCAAAATCTCCTAGTTCGCGCACTAAGTAGCACCTGCGATCACGTCTAGCTCGTTCGGAGAACCCATCTGCCGGCTGTTGCGCATGCTCGTCCCGATCGCAGACTCT